>PVKP010003265.1:58288-72950 GCA_004027715.1 Plecturocebus donacophilus
AAAAAAAAAAAAAAAAAAAAAAAAAAAAAAAATATATATATATATATATATATATATATATATAAAAGCTATATATATATTAGCTAAATATATATTTAGATATATATTTAGCTAATATATATATATATATTGAGAGAGAGAGCACTACATAAGGCTACAAACCCTCATCCTTTTAGTACCGCTGGGACAGAGTTAAACAGGTGTCCAGGTTTTCAGTGAGAAAGTAGCTTCTGGAGAGTTAGGCTTGGAGGGGGCTTCCTTGCCTCGTCATGACAGGATGCGACCTCAGACCTCAGCGTGGCTGCTCCGTTGCCCTGCCCTGCTGGAGGGAGAACATAGCCGGCTCGGTGTGGGTTTGCCCGGAGACGGAAGAATGAGGGCTCCGGTCCGCTTCATCCTCTCTGGGCAATCTCAGTGGGGCCCACAGGGTGAGCAAGAGAGGGTTGCTGTGAGGCTGATGGCATGTGTTATGTGGCACAGAAGTGCCCAGAAGTACCAACAGGTAAACAGGTAACTCTACACACATTTCCCATCCTCACCCACATCGCTTTTACATTCATCCGTGCCTGAAAATGCTCTGAAAGGCTCTTACAGAGCCCACCCAAGAGAACCTTACTGGAGAGAGTGCCTCTGTGGGAAGGGAAACTGGGGGGTGGCCCAATGGCTGGCGATAGGGCTGGAGGCTCTGCCCTGGAGCCACCCACAAACGGGAATACAGTGGAGTTTGCTGGATCCGGAACCCCATTCCCCTCCCACCTTCCTCTGGTGTGGACCAGTCAGCACCTGTTACCGTCAGTATCCAGCTGGAGTGGCCTGCCCATGGAGGAAGCTGTCTCCACTTTTTACTCACATGTGTCTCTGCAGTCCAACTCTCTGATAGCCAGGATGAAGAACATGAGAAAACTAAATTAAAATAGCAAAGGCTGGCACGGTGACCCACGCCTGTAATCCCAGCACCTGACAAGGCAAGCTGGGAGGATGGCTCGAGCCCAGGAGTTTGAGACCTGCCTGGGTTACATGGCAAAATCCCATCTCCATACGAAAGTAAATAAATAGGCCAGGCGCGGTGGCTCACGCTTTTAATCCCAGCACTTTGGGAGGCCAAGGCGGGGGGATTGTGAGGTCAGGGGTTCGAGACCAGCCTGTCCAATATGGTGAAATCCTGTTTCTACTAAAAAATACAAAAAAAATCCCGGCTACTCGGGAGGCTGAGGCAGGAGAATCGCTTGAACCCGGGAGGTGGAGTTTGCAGTGAGCCGAGATCGCACCATTGCATTTCAGCCTGGGCAACAGAGTGAGACTCTGTTTCAAAAAAGAAAAAGTAAATAAGTAAATACATAAATAAAAACAAAGAAATAAAATTGCACAGCTATTGTGAGGCCTAAGGGAGAGTTGGTTCTGTCCAGAGCTTGTGCCTGGCCTTTGGGGGGGACTGGCAGGGAGGGCCCTGGCGGGGAGGCTGTGGGAAGAGGACGTCCCAGCCAAGCTGTCTCTGTGGATATGAGGGCAGTGTGGAGGGCATCCGGGGCAGTGGCTTCCTGGGAAGTGGCTTCCTGGCTCCCTGACTTTTGCTTGCTCTGCAGCTCCTGTCCTCTGGGTTGCTGTGCTGACCTATGACTGGGGAAGCCCCTGGCCAGGCAGGAAACCAAGCTTCAGGCAGCAGCCCACACTGCTGGACACAAGCTGTCTCCTGCACGGGGCTTGGGACGAAGGTGCTTGCTCAGCCATCTCTAGTTGCCCCTGGGGAACCCTCCTTCTGGGGGTCTTCCCCCTGACACCTCCCTCAGCGGCTGTGCCGACCACGTGTGGAGAGCCCCCAACAGGTGTTCCCTCTGTTACCTTCTCCTTCCGGTCTCGAGGACACGCCAGCCCTGTCTGTGGGTCACACCACTGGGTGGGGTCAGGCATGGTGCTCCAGTGGCCACCACCTGCTGCCCATGCCCCGCCCTGACGCCTGGCATGGCTGCCAACCTTCCCTTGGGGACCCAAGGAAAGCTGTGGGGCTGAGCTCGGCCCTGCGCTCTGCAGGTCTCCCCGGCGAAGGGCTTCCTGGTCCTCCCTGGAAAGCAGGGCCTGGCCGGTGCCCGCTGGACCTGATGGGGAGGCCGTCTTGCTGGTGTCCATGGACCATCCACCCCTAGTGGAGCCTTAGGGACGGGGAGGGACAGGAAGTCGGGTGGTGAGGAGGAGACCTCGTGGGCGGTGAGGCGCCAGCCGGGGAGGAGGGCAACGAAGCTTGCTTTTCTGGGTATCTTCTAGACCACGCTACGTGACCCAGAGAAAGAGCAGGGCTGGGACGCAGGTCCGGGACTGGCGTCTTCGCGCGGCACACCGGTTTCCACCTCACACGGCGGCCTTTCAGCACCTCCCCGGTTCAAAGGAAACCCGCAAACCTGCTCCCCAGACTTTGTGGGACTGCGGCCGCCACGCTGGGGAACCATTCTACCCAGTTCTGCACCCAGAGGGCTCATCAGGTATTCATCTCACCCCTTTGCATTTCAAAAGGGAAGGTTTTCAGGCGAGGTGAGCTTGCATTCAAAGGAAATGCATCTAACAAGGGCCCCCAATCCTTTTTGGGGTTCACCTTTTATCCCATTCTCTATGTAATCTACCTTCTCAGCAGAGCTGGTTAGGGAGGGATGGCTTCACAAGACACAAAGGTGAACTTGCCGCATCCTCCCTGGTCCTCCTCAGGCCACAAGGACACCCCTAGGCCTGGTAGAGCCGGGCGCACCTTAAAGCAGCCCTCCAGGGGTGACATCGAGCGCCAGGGAGAAGCCCTTTCTTCCCGGACTGTCTTCTGAAGTACCAGGAAGCAACTGAGTGGGACGCGGCTCCCCGCGGGAAGCAGAATGGGAGGGAGCTTGGAAAGTGAGAAACCACACTTTTCAGAGTCACACGTCATTGCGGGGACATGCCATTGCATTCTTTGGTTTTTGCTTTGTATTTTTCTCTTTTGTTCTTGTCTCTCTCTCTTTTTAGCAAGAAAAAAGAATTATTCCTGTAATTGTCTTAAAGGTTGAAATACGATGGCAGTTCCCTGATTGGGCTGTTGGGAGAATTAATGTGATGGGGCTCCAGAGAACGTCAGTGTGGCTTTGGGGACCATTGCGTCTGTGCTCGAGAAAGGACAGCATTTCTGCCACCAGTATCGTTTCCCTCAATCGCCCGTGGGGAGCTGTTTGGGCCCCTAAGTTTGTCACTCATCAAATCCTGGCTCCTGGCATCTTCTACACGTCAGAATCCCTTCCCAGCCCTCCAGGGAGGCCCTGCCTGCATCTTAATGACACACTTAAGTCTTCAAGTGGAATTTTCAGTCATCAAGAACTTTTGGAGCCCAATTTTTTTTTGAGACAGAGTCTCACTTTGTTGCCCAGGCTGGAGTGCAGTGTCACGATCTCAGCTCACTGCAACCTCTGCCTCCCAGGTTAAAGTGATTCTCCTGCCTCAGCCTCCCGAGTAGCTGGGACTACAGGGCTGTGCCACCATGTCAGGCTAATTTTTGTATTTTTAGTAGAGACAGGGTTTTACCATGTTGGCCAGGCTGGTCTTGAACTCCTGACCTCAGGTGATCCACCAGCCTCGGCCTCCCAAAGTGCTGGGATTACAGGTGTGAGCCACCAGGCCAGGCCTGAGCCACCACACCCAGCCACTTTTCTGGTGAGGTGCCTATAATATTGGAGAATAAGAAAAAATACACCTCCCGGGACTGATGTCAGGATGCAGTGAAATCAGTGTCAGGTCAAGCCCCCCTGAGATCTCAGCGAATGAAAGAATGGGCAGCGATCAGATGCCTGGGGGTCTTCGAAGAGCCCTCCTCACAGTGGAGTTGCGGGTATGCCTCCCCAGGCCCCAGGACACCATGGAGAGCCGGCCTAGCTCCCAGCCGGAGCCATCCAATCCTCTGAGCTTCCACTCCCAGTCTGGGCCAGGGGTGGTGCTGGCTTAGCTGGAAGCAAACTGCCCCAGGGATGGTGGTCTTTGGTCTGAGGAGCGACTCCTGGCTGTTGCTTTAAGGAGAGAAGCAATGGCCGGGCGCAGTGGTTCAACCCTGCAATCCCAGCACTTTGGAAGGCCAAGGCGGGCAGATCACTTGAGGTCAGGAGTTCGAGACCAGCATGGCTAAATGGTGAAACCCCGTCTCTATCAAAAAATATAAAAATTAGCTGGGTGTGGTGGTGGGTGCCTGTAATCCCAGCTACTCAGGAGGCTGAGGCAAAAGAATAGCTTGAACCCGGGAGGAGGAGGCTGTAGTGACCTGAGATGGCACCATTGCACCCCAGCCTGGGTGACAGAGCGAGACTCTGTCTCAAAAATAAAAATAAAATAATAAAAAGAGAAGAGAAAGCCGGGCATGGTGGCTCAGGCCTGTAATCCCAACACTTTGGGAGGCCAAGGCAGGCTGATCACCTAAGGTCAGGAGTTTGAGACCAGCCTGACCAACATGGAGAAACCCCATCTCTACTAAAAATACAAAATTAGCTGGGCATAGTGGCACATGCCTGTAATCCCAGCTTCCTGGGAGGCTGAGGTAGGAGAATCACTTGAACCCCGGAGGCAGAGGTCGCGGTGAGCTGAGATCATGCCACTGCACTCCAGCCTGGGCAAAAAGAGCAAAATGCCGTCTCAAAAAACAAAAAAGAGAGAGAAACATAAGCAGAGTTCATTTTCCACCCCTCTAACCTGGTCATGCTAGCTTGAAAATGTCTGAAGGTGGTGCGGTTGAGAAGGCAGGTGATCACGATGGGATCACTGGAGGCAGGCTTTAGGGTCACCCTAAAGTTGTGGTCTCCTGGTTCCCATGCCTGGCAGGGCTTTGGTACCCACGTGTGGCCTGCAGCCCACAGGGGACCCTATGGCCTTGAGTTGCCATGCGCCTTGACTCTCTGCATCAGTTCGCTGAAGGAGGGCCGCCATGCCCCTTACACTGCTGGCATCAACATCCTAGCAGCTACTTTGTGCTTCGTTCATTTGCTCAGTGGCTGGGAATGGGGCATAGCGATTGCTAGAAGACTTTGACAAGACATAGGGAAACGGTCCTCGGCGACCCCAAAGAGCTTTGCCCCGCAGGCCCCAGGTGAGAACAAGATAAATATGCTTAGTACTCGCTCTCACTTTGAACTTGGTAAATTTCAGTTCCAAACCACCCCTTAGCGCCCGTCTGGAGATACTCAGCTCTTTTAAGAAGGGAATCCCCACAGGGTTAGAGAAGATCAACAGCCCAAAATACCTTCTGCTCTCCTGCTGCCTCGCAAAAAGCTCTGTCGGCTGGGGGCGTGAGCACAGGAACTGGCAAAGCTCCCCTAGGAATAAGAATGGACTCCTCCCTTGGGGAAGAGTACACTCCTCTTTTGTTTTTTGGCCCTAGGGATTGTAGAATCCAGCTTCAGTGTCTCCGATGTAATTTGACACTTGCAGGATCCCTCAAGACCGCCGACAGCGCTGAGCCCAGGTGCAGGATTGGGCTACTGGCTACTAGGTGACTAGGAAGTGAGGATTTAATGCCCCAGACCTAAATAGGGGATCACAAAGTTTGCAGGTCTGTGAGAGGCTATTTTCCCCGGGCCACGATTCACCAGTGGCACGTGGTTTGCCAGTGGCCTGTGGTTCGCCAGTGGCCCGTGGTTCACCAGCGGCACGTGGTTCGCCAGTGGCCCACAGTCTGGAACACCGTAGCTGTGCAGGTACAATGGTGTTCCCTAGGTTCTTCTTTTCTCCCTGCTCCACTGCTGTGAGACTGGGTTTTGCTGCTTCTGCTTTTTTCTTTTTTGAGATGGGGTCTTGGTCTTGCAATGTTGCTCAGGCTGGCCTTGAACTCCTGGCCTCAAGGGATCCTTCTGTATCTCTCAAGTAGCTGAGATTACAGGTGCCAGCCACCGCATCTGGCTCAGACTGTGGTTCGTGCCCTCAGTTCACCATGAATTGCCAGTCGTTCATCCATCTCTGATCCTTGGAGTGGTGTGTTCCCTTGATCCAGCGGAATGGTGTCACCAGAACGGCTTCCCTCACCCACACCAAACTGTCCAGGGTTTGCTCTGTGTGTCTCCCACCTGGGAAGAGAGGACTAGAACAACCACCCTTCCCTGGGATGACCTTGGTAAATTTCACCCTTCGAGCAGCTCTTTAAAGCCTGCTGGGGATGTTCCTTTAAAAAGAGGGATACTAAAAATCCCATCCAATTTCAGTCCACTCCTCTTACTGTTTTGCAAATGTCTCTCTCAGCCTGAGGCCGGCGCTTAGCACTCTCCAGGCACCCCTCCACCCAGAGGAAGACTTGCTGTCGTCTTCTTTTCATCTCTGGGGTCCAAGGAGTTAAGTTTTGGGGTATTTGAGGAGATTTGGCATCTGCAGCTTCACACCAAGATGCTAACTACTCCTTGGACAGGAGAGCACGTAGTCCTGCCATGGAGCTGGCTTCGCCAGTAGCCCGCGGTTCGCCATTTGCCCGTGGTTCGCTGATACACTTTAATTTGCCACAAAGGATCTGAGCTGCCCTGACCCGCTAAGCTTCCTGGTCCTTCTTTGCCACAGATGGTTCTCTGCACTGTGGTTCAGTGTGATTCACCACACATCACCCTGGTATGCAACCTAATGTGTCTCTGAGATTCTCAGGTCTGCGGGTGATTATTGCCAGGTATCTGCGTGAAATAATACCAACCACTAATCCCTGCGTAACTTTTGCACCCTTTCGCATATTTGCTGAAATTCTGCAGTAGGAACCGCCCAGACCTTCTTCGTAGCTTAAGGAAACCATCCCAAGGGTCCCAAAGGCCCAGTTCTCCTGTCGAGAGCCCACCTGTCACCCCAGTTCTTTTCCTTGATGGTTTTGGCGATCCTGACTTGCTTGGTGAGCAAGAGGTGCCAGCCAGTCTGGTGTTCGGTAGAACTGGAGAACGGAAGACCCATTCCTAGCATTGTTGTACTGAATAAATGGTAGCATTTCTGAAAACACTATGAATTGTTTTCAGAGCTGTTACTGAATTGTTTTCAGAATTGTTACCATGAGTTTCATGGTAGCGTTACTGAAAACACTATGAATTGTATCAGCATTTTGGTACCCATTCCCCTTCAGAACCATCAAATCCCTGATCCGTGGCTGGGGCGCGGGCAACCACACTACACTGGCTTTTCTTCATGTCTGGGGTGGACAGGTGAGCCAGGCGAAATTTGCCTGGGTAGCTCCTTAATGTCTTGTGTCCACTCTGAGGCCATCTCATGTGGAATGAGGCAGGATAAGAAAAGCAACAATCATCCTCCCTGCCACTCCAAGACGAACTCTGTAAATTTCATCCTTAGAGCTATTCCTTACAGCCTGCCTAGGGACACCCTGTTTCTTTAAGAAGAGTAAGAAAGGATAGCATTTAAAAGAGTAACTAAAAAAAAAAAAAAAAGCGAGAGAGAAGGAAAAAACCAACTTGAACACTCTTAACCCCAGGGATGGGCTACTCCCCACCTGGCACTGCTTGTGATGTAAATGACTCTCATGCGGGAGGCTGGAGCACACACCTGGCGGCTGGCTTGATCTTCCCTGAGAATGAAACCTGCTGCAACTTTCTGTTTTAGGTGTGGTTCTGCGGTATTGAATTTTGGGGTCTCTGAGGGGATCTGGCACCTTTAGCTTCACCCCGAGACTGCTAGCTCCTCCTCGTGCCCAAGTACAGGGTGGGCAGCTGGGCATCTTGGGAACTGGGGCATTGTTTACAGCCCAGGCTGGAATTGCTAGGAGTTTGTGGATCTGTGAGAAATGGATTTGTTCACAGGGCTGGGGCTTGCCTGCTACCCACGGCTCGCCAGTTGCCCGCGGCTCGTCAGTTGCTGGCGGCTGACCAATTGCCCGCAGGTCACCAGTGCTTGTGGCTCACCAGTTGCCTGTGGCTCACCAGTTGCCTGTGGCTCACAGTTGCCCGAGGCTTACAGTTGGCCATGACTTGCCCGTTGCCGTGGCTTGCCAGTTGCCGTGATTTGCCAATTACGAGTGGTTCGCCGGTTGCCCGCGGTCCGCAGAACCCATAATCCCGTGGTGCTGTAATTGGCCACAGTGGACTTGCCCTCTAGGCTCCCCAGCTCTCTTTTGTCCAGATGCAGTTCTTAGCAGTGCAGTTCACTGTGATTCACCACACTTCGCCGTGGTTTGTGATTTCTTGGGTCTTGGTGATTCTCAGACCACAGGTTGTCTATGGTCCTCAGGCAACTTCCTGCCTGTCTGTTTGGAGGAAAGCAGCCGCCAAATTGCTGCAGGCTCGTGTCCTGCACCTCCCCCATCTGAAACTCTACATTTCAAGAGAAATGGAATCTTGGTGCTTAGGCAGCCCTCCCCCAAAGCTCTTGGTTACAGTGAATTAGCCAGAACTCAGCCCAAGAAATCCCTGCTGGAGGTCAATGGTGGGGGATGGTGGAGTCAGAAGTGGGAAGGGCGGCACGTCCCATTCCCAGGTCCATTTCTGCTCTCTCTGAGCTGTTTGAGCAGAGGTGATGGAGACGGGGGTCCTATCATCGAGGCCTAGCTGGGCATGGTACTTCTGCAGGCACAACCTTGAGCTGCCATGAACTGCAGCCCCAGCCTCATTCTCATTCCAGCGCATGTGAGCGCTGAGTGTGCCGTGGCCACGGGCACGCTCACACATACAATGCACATGCACACTTCTGTCTGGAGCAGCTTTATCCCCATGAGATAGATCTTGATTGTTTCCTGGATCAAAAGGAGCAGGGGCTCAAGCCTGGTGTTGTCTGAGGAGGAGCATGACTTATTCCTGTTTCCCACCATTGGACAGAGCCCAGGATCTTGCTCTTCCCAAAGGGAGAGCAGCAAGGCTGTCAGGAGACAGCAGAGGCTGGGAAGACCTGAGCTCACTGGGCAGAGGACCCCTTGCTTCTGTGGCCCCTGAAGCGCCTGCCTCAGTGGGATGAGGTTTTTGGACAGTGGTATCTATTTAAGGGGAGAAGTTACAGCCTGAAGAATTGTCCTCTGCCCTTGACTTGCCCTACCTTCCCTGGGCTCTTTGTCATCTTGTCAAAAAGAGCTGACCTTGTCCTCTGCTTGAAGCAAGAAAAGGAAGTATCAATGGTTAGCCCTGACTGAGCCTTTTCCTTTTCACCTTTGACATTTGATCTGTTGCCAGTGATGCCAGGAGAGAGTTAACTCTACAGGACCCGGCATGCAGGGCCCCAGTGCTGGGCCTACTTGTCCTCTCAATGTCTCCTCAAGCTGGTCACTTCCCTTGGGGCAGTCAAGGGAGGAGAATGACCTGGATGGCCACAGACTGGCACTATTTCAGTACTCCCATACAGAGCTGGGTCAAGTCTCTGGGCCCCTGGGAACCTTGCCTGAAGTATCTGTAAAAGTGGAGGATGGAAGCTCTGAGGGGCAGGATTCGGGGGTAAAAATAAATTTCAAGAGGACTCCTGAACTAGTAGCATGGGGGGCCCTAAAGAGCCCGGCTCCCCACTGGATGGAGTGCTGGCCCTTCCTAGGCCCCAGGAGGCCGCACTGACTTTACTGAGCTCTGAGGTTATCATGGGCTTTCCCTCCCAGCCTGGGGTGAGGGGTGGAATATGCTTAGCCCAGGCAGTGAATGGAAGCAAACTCGACAAGGAAGGGGGTGTTAGTCTCCATGGCCATTCCTAGTTGGAGTCGATCTGTTCCTTTAAGAAGGGGAAGACTTCTCCAGCGCTGGAGTTTTCAGGTCTCCTCCCAGTCTTGCAAGTTTGCAAACGATGCTGTCTTTTTCTGGGGGAGGCTGAGGCTGAAGGCCTGTCCACCTCCGTCCTCTGACTCTGAGGACTGGAGAATGGGCTTTGGGATCTCTGGGTCTTGAGGAGGCTTGGCACCTGCAGACTCCACTCCCAGTCTGCCTGAAGCCTCTCAAGCACTTCTTGCCAGCCACACATACCCTTTGAGCAAATGGAAAGGGGACTTGGGGATGCGCATATGTGTGGTGGCTTTGCAAATAGGATCCAGTGATTGCAAGCCAGCAGTGGGCCACAGCCGGTGCACCTGGCTGCCTGTCTGCTCTGCTCTGGCTCAGCAGGATTCTCTGTTGCTGCTCCACCGCACCCAGGTCCCATGGTTGGTGGTGCCCAGGCTCCCTGTGGCCCTCACCGTGGGGCTGATGTTGATGATCTTTGTGCTGTGATTTGCGGTGTCCCACCACGCTTCCTGTGGCAGTGGGTCAGGAACGGCACACTCCTCCTGGGTGTTTGCTGAGTTTGAATGGAAACTGCTACAAGCCTTTCCCCTGGCTAGGGAAATGGAGGGGCCCAAAGACCCAGCTCTTCTGTGGAGAGTCAACTCGAGCTGTGATTTCTGCACTGAGCTGCATACACCAGAGTACACCGCACTCTCCGTACTCACCATACACAGAGAGGTACTCCCCGCTGTACACAGCTCAGTGTAGAAATGCAGAGGGTGCAGTGATGCCCTTTCCTGGGCTGGGTGTATGTGTGGAGGGCTTATGAGCCTTCTCACAACTGAAGGGAGAATGATAACTTGCTGATCGGGAGGTTGTGTGCAAATGACACCCCAGCTTCCTTTGGGGTTTTCTGTGATCCCTGTGGCCAAGAACTCAGTTCGACATCCTGAACTTTTGAGTGTCCCTGCCCTCCCAGCAGGCAAAGGGGATGCGAGGATTGTGAATCCAGTTCAGCAGGGAGAAGCCTCCTGACACAGACGCCAGGCCTTCTTCTTGCTGGGTAGATCTGTGGCTCGGTTTCCTCATCTGTAAAGCAGGCATGGTCAAGCACCTGCCTCTTGAGGGAAAATTAAATGAGCTATTAACAAGTATAAAAAGACCGGGCGTGGTGGCTCACGCCTGTAATCCAAACACTTTGGAGGCCAAGGCGGGAGGATCACCTGAGGTCGGGAGTTCAAGACCTGCCTGATCAACATGGTGAAACCCCGTCTTTTTTATTAAAAAAAAAAAAGTATAAAAAGCTCTTTGAACCCTGCCTGGTGAGTACTAAATGCAGGCTAAGTGTTGTGCTCAGTTTGCAGACTAACAATGACGTGCCGGATGTCCTTGTTGCTCTGTGTTTTCTTGCGCTATACAAGTATTTCTGCAGGAACCGTTTCTAGGAGCAAATGTCTGGGCTGAGACTCGTGTGTGCTGAAATGTTGGGTGCATACTGCCAGAATGCCAACCGAGAAGTCACACCCAGCTAGACTGCAGACATGGTGTCAAGTTGATGAGAGAGGCTTCGTGGGATGGGGTGGCCTTCTACTGGCATCTTAACGAACTAACGGAAGTGCTGCAGGAATATTTTGATGTGGTCCCCATCCAGCCATTCCTCGGACCGGGTGGCTGCTGAGCCACCCCGGCTGCAGGCTGGGGCGAGAGGTGCTAGATAACCACAGAGCTGAACTTGCCTGAGTTTGGGCAGTAACGCAGCCTCAGCACACAGTCTTGCTGGGGAGATTCAAATCTTGGTGTAGAGTGGGAGGGATAGGGAGTTTCCACTTTATTTAAAGGGAACATGAGTTCAGGTGTGAAAATCTTGATCTAAGGGAACACAGCTCAGCTTCTGCGCTCTGTTCAGCATAAACTTTGACTTGGGGGCTTGCTGGGCAGGCTGATCTCAGATCTCTGGCCCAGAGTCCCCTGCCCCAGCCTGCCAGGAATGTCGCCTGTGGGGATGAGGCCATCTTGACTTGGCACAAAGGGCTTCTAGAGCAGATGTTGAAATCATTCAAGTCCCGTTTCTGCCGTCCATTGCCTTCCGTCGGGTTCGGAACACAGGCACAGGCACGGCATCGCCTTCATCGTATGCAGACAAGTGATGATTTCCGCCAAGCGCTCCAGCCCCAAAGCGGAGGGTGCCAGGAGGTGCCCCAGAAGGGCTGCAGGCTAAGCTGCTTCCTGCCTTCTGGTCAAACACAGACCCTCACACAGTTCTTGTGCCTTCAAGCTCTCTATTCACAGAATATACAAGGATTTGGGATGAAGCCGGGAGTGCCCCTGGGCTGCCCTGTGTCTTCCTGGTTCCTGCAGCTGTGTGACTAGGGGCTCCTAGGAGCCAAATAGCTTCTCATTGGGGTGTCTGACCCTTGGGCCTGGGACCCCCATTTCTCCTGGCCCAATCACTCACCAGGGAGGACGTGGTACACACAGAGTCAGGGCGGCCACCCTGCTTCAGGTCCTTGTGACATCTTCTGCCTTGCTCATTTTGGGTTGTTGTTTCGAGCCTTTCCCTCCGGGAAGCACTACCTTATGTTCTACACAAGCCGTATTATGCTACGCATATAATCTGAAATGCTGTGACTGGGATGTGGGAGATGGAGCTAGCGCCTGACTTCTTGCCCCTTCCTGACCCGCATTTCTGGAATTCCTAGCCCTGGGATGGGCAGGAGGGAGCCTCCCTGTTCCAGGTGGACATGCTCTTCCCCTTCAGACAGGCTGGGAGGCCCACGGAAACCCCTGCTGGAGAAGCAGTTACCAAGACGGGCATTGGAGAGGTCTCACCGGGGAGTGCTGGTGACCTTGTCCCCTTCACTTTCTCCCCTCATCTTCCTCCCTCTACCCTCTGCCAGCACACTCACCCTAGCCTCCTGTCCCACCTGGTGGGAGAGGGCAGCTTATGTAAGGTCCCCTGGCCACGTCCTGACCTCCCCAGTGGGGCTCTTCAGTCTAGGTCCACTCAGATTTCTCCAAATTAGGGCCCCGATTTGGGCCACGGAAACCGCCCTACGTCTGGGCCTGGGTCGTGCCTGCTGTTCAGGGTTTGCGGGAGGGCCCTGCGTGTAACTCCAAAGCAGGGTCTGGCATACACATTCAAGCATTTCAGGCCAGGCAACCAGACAGTTTTGCTTGGATCTCTGGGGCAGCCACGTGGCCATACATTCAGCGCTCTGAGACGCCTGTGCCCTAAGCTAGGCAGGAAGTGACTTACAGCTGAAAACAGGATTTGAATGACTTCTGCTCCAGGGAGGCCCCTCAGTATAAACAGTGAGAATTTCTGGGAAATGTACGTGAGGCCAGACTCTCGGGAAGGAATGTGGGCCCAGATTCCTGATGTTCTACCTAAGTGAGAGGTGTCAGCTCTTCCTGGGCACCCCAACCCTCCACGGGCTCTCCCTGTGGTTAAATGACAATGTCTTCCTTCTCATTTCATCCTCCCAGGAAGGGGGTTCTCTCACTCTCAGGGCCTGGGCTGAACAAGCTACCCATCTAAGATTCAAGCAGGGGCCTGCAGAGTGGTGTCTGCACACAGTAGGTGTGCAGCTCAACTCCCTTGTTGGCTCTGAGCTCTGTGAGGCAGGGTGCTTAGCCCTTGAAATGTAACATAATGCCAGCCCTAGGCACCCAGGAAGTGTTTCTTTAATGGAGTGAATGAATGGATAAGGAAAACAATCTGAAATTGTCTTTTAAAGTTGACAGAACTCAGGCTAAAGATGCAAATGCTCTGCTGGTGTATTTTGGGGCAGCCTGTTCCAAGTGTGCCTGGGCTGGCTTCCCTGCCTATGTTTTCCGTGCCCCCTACTCCCAGAGTTCCCCCTCCCAGCCACGGACCTTGACCCTTAGTGTCCCTGTTCAACTGGGTAATGTGGGAGGCTTTTAGAAAATAGTTTGTCGCCAGGTGCGGAGGTTCTTGCCTGTGACCTCAGCACTTTGGGAGACTAAGGCAGGAGGATCTCTTGAGTCTGGGAGTTCCAGACTAGCCTGAGAAACATAGGGAGATCTTGTCTATTTAAAACAAAAACGAAAACAAAAACTTGATATGGTGGCAGGTGCCTGTAGTCCCAGCTGCTTGGGAGGCTGAGGCAGGAGAATTGCTTGAGCCCAGGAGTTTGAGGCTGCAATGAGCCATGATTGCACCACTGTACTCCAGCCTGGGCAACAAAGTGAGACCCCCATCTCTAAAAAAGATAAATAAAAAGAAAACAGTCTGTTTTAGTCTGTGTTCAGAGCAAGCCTGTGGCATGAATATCGATTTTCATATTTTTGCAGGGGGAAACTGAGGTCTAGCAGGGCGAAGTAGGCAGGACCCTTCTCAAAGGGCCAGGATGCTAGTGGCCACTGTCCTTCCCCAACCACCTCCAGGCCCCCATCCCCCACAGTTCAGGATTCCAAAGGCAGCTTTAGGTTGGGAGCTGTGGAACAGAGAGGCCTTTCAAAGGCAGCCTTCTTCGTTTGCTTTTCCTTATCAGCACATGTGTGAGGGCAGCCCGCTTACCTAGAGTCTTTGAGTTCATCCTTTCCGCAAACACCTAAAGGGTATGTTGAACATTTGAGCCCCTGTCTCAGAGGGCACAGCGTTTGCACAACACAGCCCTGGCCGCTAGGTAGATGGAGAGTGGGGGGTAGACTCAGGTTTCTGGGCGAAGCACTGAAAACCAAGGCGACCTGCAGTGTTCTGGGATGACCTTTGGTGGCCTTCGGTCCTGTCCAGTGACCTGGGGTGGTGAAGTTACCCAAAATGGGAGGAGATGAACTCTGGATGGGCTGAGGCTGCAGGATGTGTTGGCATGACAGCTGTAGAAGCTCATGCATCACCGGCTGGTGTGGAGGGCGCCTCGGCTACCCGGAGAATCTTCCAGTGCCCCCAGCCAGGATTCCCAGGAAAGGCTAGTGGTGGAGGCTGGAGAGGCTGACAGCCTTGTCAGCCAGACCTGGAGCTGTTCCTGCAAACAGGATACCAATGTAAAGGCTCTGGGCTCTGCATTCTTGTG
>PVKP010003265.1:82519-111168 GCA_004027715.1 Plecturocebus donacophilus
TGCTGTTCCGGTGCTGGCCATTAGAGGTCATAAAGATGGTTTCTAACTTGCCCCCCTCCCACGCCATAGGGTCTCTCCTCAGGGATGACATCATCCATCCACCTCCTTGTCTTCAAGGACCACCAACTCTCCATGCCGAGCTGCTGCCAAGAGGCCCGCTGCCCGCTGCCTATCTACACCTCACGGTACCTCAGCCTTCCAGCTGTCATTCCATATCCAGCATGGTGGGGAGAATCTCCCAACCCCACCACCGTCCTTGCACCAACCCCAGACCCACCAGCAGTTAAAAGACAGTTTTAAACTTTAACTGATCAGCTTTGATTATAATTAAGTAACTTAAATTGTAATTACGACCTAGGCCTGGTCTTTCAAAGCAGGTTCTCTACCTTTGATCAATTGCAGAGGGCACTAGGATTCCTGGATCCCACCAGCATACAAAGCAGCCACTGACAGACCCCCAGGACCGGGATGGCAAAGGATGAAGAGGACCAGAACTGACCAGCCTGCTGTCCTTCTTGCCTAAAGACTTAAACCAATGCCCTAGTGAGGGGGCATTGAGTGTTAAGCCCTGACCTTTGCTATGTTCATGCTTTGACTATGAGTACTTTCCTATACGTCTTTGCTTGTGTTCGCCTGCTAGCAAACTGGAGTGTTTCCCTCCCCAAGGGGGTGTCAGTCTTTCTCGACTGTCTCTGTCATCACCCTTACGATGTCCTAAATGAAAGGATCCCTTTGGGAACTTCTCAGGAGGGGGACCTGGGCCGAGGGCTTGACCAGCGTCCTGCTGGCAACTCCAAGGCCCTGGGTGGGCTTCTGGAATGAGCATGCTACTGAATCACCAAAGGCATGCCCCACCTCTCTGGAGATCTTTCTGTCCTTTTCTGGGGAATGGGGTCGATGGGAGCAACCTCCTAGGGTTGTTGTGAGAATTAAATGAGATTAAAGAGGTCTCAGGCAGGATCTGGCATAGAGGAGGTGATCAGCAAATGTTTGTTGAAAAGATTTGTCAGGTCAGTCCCTTCCCATGCCTTTTGCTTGTCTTACTCATCCTATTTATTCTCCAACAGCACTCCAGGCAGCCCTTGTCCACGGGGCTCTCCTTGCATCAGGTAGGGGCTTGCAGAGACCACCGACGGGCTGACTTGAGTAAGAACACGAATTATGCATGTGGCCATTTCCAGAGCACTTTCTATGTGACATGAACATGTGATTTTTTATGTAATACGTGTATGTAAATGAGGCAGCCTAATTTCCAGGTGACAATGCATTTGGTAGTATTGATTCGTGTCATTTAAAAAAGCTGAAAGGGAAAGAGGACCTGTGAGGACTTACATTTACATTAGGGAAACTGAAGCTTGGGGGAGGTGTAAGTATTTGGTCACGTTGCTGGCAAGAGAAGGGGTTGGAGTTGGACCCAGGATGCCATGGTAGCTGTCCTTCCTCTCTGTCCCAGTAAGAGTTTTTTTGTTTCACACGAAACATTTGACAATGGGACAGTCTGTTTGAAACCCCAGCTGCCTGGGGTGGTCTGGGGGTCTGGGTGGCCCCAATGCTGGTACCATGCGTTGGTTTCACCTCTTAATAAGGGTGTGACCTTAAACAAGTCGCTTAACTTCTCTACGTTTCAGTTTCTTTCATGGTCTAAATGGAGATTAAAACACTCCCCGCCCCCCCCCCCGTCACTCACACCCCCACACAGCCCCTCGTGTATCTACCCGACAGGGCACTTTTGAAGACCAAATGCTCTAAGTATTGTGAAAGTGCTTTGTAAATTGCTGTGGAAATTTCAAGCTACTTAAACACCTGAGGCCGTCCCTCCCTGCTCCCACGTCCAGGCCTATTCTCCCTTAGTGAGAACAGCACCCAGTGGGTGCTATGTATGTTTGTGTTCGTTCAGAAATTCCAGAATAACCAAAAACGAATTAATTCAACAAACATTTTCTGGAGCACCGACAATATGCGCAGTGCACCAGGCTAGGCATCTGATGCTAAGATCATGAAAACGGTCTCTTGGAACCTAACTGGGGTCCTGGTTTGACCAGCACTTTGGTCCCTTTTTAAGCCGACCGGTTTTGTCCGGATAAGACAAAACCAACTTGGGCTGCTTTAGAGAAGTCCCGCTCGCTGTGGACAAGAGCTGCCCGGCCTCTGAAAGGCGCTGATTGGATTATGTGGCAAATGGAGGTGCGAGGATGACTTGGACGGTGACAAATGAAGTGGGCGGAGACCTGCTTTGAGTTGATCCAGGCTATTAGGAGGGGACCTTTTGTCTTCCAGAAACTGGCAGGAGCTTTTACCAGTGGTTTTTACATCCTTAATGTTCAGGACAAATAATTTATGGTCGGTGAAAATCCAGGCCCCAGTGAGATGCGAGTGGGCTGTAAGATCGAGAGTGCTGTCCAGTGAGTAATGGCAGGGAATGTTTCGGTCACTTTTTGCAAGCGTCCATTCATTTGATCCTCACAACTCCCTGTCCTGAGCCAGGGCCGGCCTGCTACTCCCAGGGAAACAGAGGCTGTCAAGCGCCTGCAGGTTAGGCGTCCTCACTGGCCCATTGAGCCCACCACCTGAGCTCCAGAGGAGCATTGCACCTGCCTCAGCCCCGGCCTCCTCCAGAGGCCTCCCTCTGCATTTCTGACTTTGCTCCTGCAGCCTGGAGCCTCCCGGGTCCCTGGCCATCTTTTCTAGCCACTACAGCCTCTGTCTTTCCTTTCACAGCCAAGCTTCTTGAAAGGCCTGCCTACACTTGCTGTCTTCCTTCCTCACCTCCAATTTCCTCTTCAGCCCACTGCTTCCTGACTCGCTCTGCTCCGTGGAAGGGCTCTCACCAAGGTAAAGACTTTTCTGTAGCTTAACCCTCAGCACGTTTGCCACTCATGGACACAAGGACGCGTTTCCATTCCTTCTCTCACATGTCTCTGCGGCTCTGGTTCACAGAGACACCTGCTCCTCCTTCTCTCATTCTTAGCACCCCTAGGAACTTGGATACCCAGGACTCCCTCATGCGGGAGGTCAGTCCCTTGGACTGACCCCGTATGGGGTGTAGACGGCATGGTAAGAAGCAGGTTCCAGGACCTGGGTTCGAGTCCTAGTTAAACTGCTCGGTGCTGAGACCTTGGAGGAGGTAAACTTTTCCAAGCCGGGTTTATCTCAGTCTCAAAATAGGGTTAATGATCTTTATCTGGCCGGTCAGGTGGGGTGTCTCCCAGGTAAGCGCTGGGTGCTGTTTGAAGGACTTTGAGGCAAAGTCAATAAAGCATTCATGAGAAAATACAACTGGAGTTGCCACTAGATTTTCGTATACATTAAGTTCCCACAGGGAGGACCAGAGAGAGAAGAAAGAAGTGGAAAGGGTAGGGGAGCGTGCAGGACAGACAGAAGAGAAACAAAGGCATGAAAGACAAAATAAGTCAGAAAAGGAGACTTAAAAATATTAAAAGCCACCAAAAACGCATGCAAAGGTGGTTTCCCCTTATGTTAGCTTGGGCTAAAAGAAAGCAAACAGGAAGAAGGTTTTAAATTGATTATCCCAACGACAAATCCCAGGAAGCTTTCACATCAAATCACCCTATTTTGGTTTTTGAACTTCTTCCATCGAGTTTAACCTCTTTACCCCCCACATCCTGGTAAACCTGCCCCTCCCCACTATCCCCTTGGCTGGTGATTAACTCCCCTGAAGGTACACGAACTTTGTCAGTGAATGAATGGCTAACAGAAAGGGCCTCCCCTCCCCCTTACCCTGGCGGTGTTTTTCAGTTTTATTCCACTTTCCACCCTTTTCCCTTAATGAACACAGGGCTAATCTTGGGCCTTGTCGAAGGAAGGAAGAGGCAGCAGACGTTAATGAGGTTAGCTGCTGGATTCCAATATTCGTCCCATAAGGAGCCTTCTTTGTCTGTGAAGGAAAAACACACTGATTATCATAATGAGGTGAACTGGCCACCGCCGGGCAGGGGCGACGTGGCTTCTTAAGCCACACTTCTAATTTTGGTGCCGGAGCTGACGTTTCTTTTGCTCCTCATTTAAGTCTTTGCCTCCGTCCCGGCGCGAAGTCCGTTCAGTGGGGTTGAAAGTGGGGAAGCAGCTTGGGGAAAGGGGCTGTGGATAGGGCTGCATTGCAGAAAGTTGCTTTGTTCGATCCTTTGTGCAGATGCAACTGGCCAGGGCATTCATCCTTTCTCCAAGAGCTGAGGACCACGGGGTCCTCTCAGGACCCACGGAGGACACCCAAAACTCACTTAAGATTAACCAGTGGTAGGAAAGCACTAACTCCTAGGCATAGCCCTAGGGGAGTGACCACAGAGTGAACACCCATGGAATCCCCAGCCAGGTGAAGAAGTGAATGCATGTTGGCATTCCAGAGGGCCCCCATAAGAGAGCATAGTTTGGGTTCAGATTTGACTGCAGCTACTGATGAAGTTGGGGTGCAGGGGGTGCTAGTGATTTGTCAGGATCAGGCAGCAGAGAGGAGATGAAAACTCACATCTGGCATCAGAACTTGTGTTCTGATTGGCCCCTTGCTACCCTCACCCACGTGTCTTGTGCCCTGCCTGAACCCTCATCCTCTTTGTTCTGATCTTTGAGCTCCCTAGGGCCCGTTAATGTCTTTAGAGCAGGTATGTCCTGAGTCTGAATCATTCGCTTATTTGTCCCGAGCTCTGGACGTTTCTCACCCCAAGGCAGATCAATCATGATTAGATCACTCCATTTAAACCTTAGGCTCCAGTCGGACCTTCAGCCAAATGGAAAAAAACTAGGGGATAAGGGAGGTAGTTGGAGCAAGAAAATGTTATTCGTTGAAACCCTAACGGACCTTCCTTAGTGAATCTGTTGGCTAAAGGTTCTCTGGCATTGTGAGTTAGAATTGGATACTTTTTCCAAGTTAGCAAAACCAACTCTACCCCAGTACCCCACGAAAAAGAATGTGGAAGGATCTCCCGTTGGCCAATTGGAACAAAAGCCTGAGGCCATCCTCCATCCCTTTTGCCAAGGCGAGACTTTCGCAATGACTGTGATGTAGTCACTCACTGTCTAGGGGAGTGTTGAGACTAGGGGTGGACTGGGGTGTAGACCTCTGAAGCTGAGATCACATGTAAACCCGGCCCCCTCCCATGTAGCTGTTGGAGAGTAGAAAAACAGCATGTCTGACGTTTCTAGATGAGAAGACTTCTTTTTTTATTCTTTTAATATAAAAAGAAGGGGTTTCACCATGATGGCCAGGCTGGTCTTGAACTCCTGACCTCAGGTGATCACCCACCTTGGCCTCCCAAAGTGCTAGGATTACAGGCGTGAGCCACCGCGCCCGGCCGAGAAGACTTCTTTCAACAGTAATGAAGAATCCATGGACCCTCCTCACCCTCAAATACAGGCCCCAAAGCCACTGTTCGTACTCCAGTAGCCCTGCGGACATTTGAGAGCCTGGAGAGGGTGTAGAAGGAATCATTTGGCCCTGTGCAGGTTCTCTGCAGTTCCTCCTGGAGCCCTAACAAACTTTATTTTTTTCTTTTTTATTTTTTTGAGACAGAGTCTCGCTCTGTCACCAGGCTGGAGTACAGCGGCGTGATCTCGGCTCACTGCAACCTCCGCCTCCTGGTTTCAAGCGATTCTCCTGCCTCAGCCTCCCTAGTAGCTGAGGCTACAGGTATACGCCACCACGCCTAGCTAATTTTTGTGTTTTTAGCAGAGACGGGGTTTCACCATGTTGACCAGGATGGTCTCGATCTCTTTACCTCGTGATCTGCCTGCCTTGGCCTCCCAAAGTGCTGGGATTATAGGCGTGAGCCACAGTGCTCGGCCAATAAACTTTCAAAAGTTAACTCTCCACATCCCCATCCTGCTTGGGTCTCTGGACTTTTCTGAGGCACTGGCAGAGGGGTCTCACTGCTCCCTTGCATGTAGGGGCGGCACCTTTAACCTGGCTACTTGTTTTTGGGGCACCCGAGAGCCAGCAGGGGCAGGTCTGTGCCTTGAGAGAACGCAGCAATCAGTCACCTGTGCATGGAGAGCCGTGCCCCAACTCTTGGTCCAGGGGCCTGGCTGGCTTCCCTTGGTGGTCCTCTGACCCAGAGCCTGCTCGTCCCGTAACATCCCTTGAGCCATCAAAGTTATCTCCTGGAAACGGGAAAGATGCAGCTTCGACAGATGGGAGAGGAGGAGCGTGGCCAGGGAGAGTCCCCACTCGATTCTTCTAAGAGCCACTGCTTTTTCTGCTTCTGTTGCCTTCTCCTCCTCTGTCCTCTCTCTCAATGTCTCCTCTCCCTCCCCAATTCCCGACTTGGCCCTCCTAGGACGCCCTTGGCCCGCCCCACAGCCCCATGCCTCCTCAGGGTGTCCCAGCACCAGCCTGGCACAGAATGGGGCTCAGTTAGAGTATGTGGGATGTTGGTTTCTCCAGGCGACCGAATGAAAGGACTCGACCGCCGCAGCTGAGCCACTAGCTGGGCCATGCGAGGAGTTCCAGATGAAAAGGGTGCAGGGTGGATTCGTTTCTCAGAGGGGTGTGGGCAGCTTCCGACCCCTGCCCCATATGAACGGGGGCCTTGCTGGTCGCGTCCTTGCATTTACTCGCGCGGCCATTCCGTCATCCAACAGTTGATCCTAGCTGAGCAAGCCCACAGCCCTGGCTCTGGCCTGGGCACCTGCCACCGTAGCGCATCCCTTGATAGCCTCTGCATCCCAGGAGGGCGGGCCGGGGGGTCGCCCCAGCGGCTGGAGCAGCGTGTTCTCCGGCTCCATGGAGGGCAGGCCGGAGGGTGTGAGGGCAGATTTCAGCCATCCCCAGGCCTCTGCTCTGGTGGGAGCCAGCCCGTCCTCCCTCTTGGCCTTCCCTGCCCCATTCCTGACGCTGAGCTGTTCTGGACCCCAGGCCCTGAATCTCAGGACCAAAGTGGGCATGGGAACAGCGGTAGTGTGTGCCCCCGGGCTTTGGCCACAGGTCTCCCTCTCGAGGTGTGGTCGTGATTGCGACCCTTCCCTTGCCATGATGCTTTCCTCCCCCGGGGGTTGGGCCAGCTCCTTCACCCTCTAACAGCTGCTGAGACCGGCATCCCATGCCGGGGACCAGCGGGGAAAACTCCAGCGTGCGTCTGCAGGCTCTGCCTTTGCCCATCTGGTCACTTCTCTCTGGTGGCTCAGCTGGCTCTCCAGCGGCCAGGTTCTTTACCCACAGGCCACTCCGCTTGCAGGCCTACCTCCTCTTCTCTGCCTCAGTCCCTGGGCTCCAGGGCTTAGTTGCGCAGCCCTCTGGCTTGTTCTCTCTGCCAAGCCCATACCTGTGGTCACCTGGCCCTCCTGCGGTCTGAGTACCACCCCCCCCGCCCCCTGCCCCAGGAGCCACTCCCTCTCCAGCTGCCTGTTCCCAGCAGGTTCCCAGTGCCCCCACAAGCCCCTTCTGGAGTCTCCATCTCCTGCCAAGTGTCCTCCAATGCCGCCTCCTGTGGGCCTGGCTTCAGGACTGAGGACAGACACGTGTCCCATACCAGTGATCACTCGTGACAGGCCCTGGTGGGTGTTGCCCCCGCCTGCCTTTGCCTCCGCCGTGGCCCCCAGAGTCCTGGGCTCCCCACTCAGTGTTGGGTTTGGGGCTGCCCTCAGCCCAGGCTGTTGCTTCTTTGGACCTTTTCCTGTCATTGCCCCCAGCAGTCACCCCACTTCACTGGAGAGCAACCTGCAGGTGAGGCTGTGCCCTGTGTCTGTCTTGGGCACGTGTGGCTTTTCCGGGGCGCTTGCCTTGCCAAGATCCTAACTCTCTGCCCTTCCCCAAGGCACGTGGGCCGTGGCCCGGCTGGGTCAGCTGAAGAGCTGCAGATGGAAGTGGAGGAAGAGCCCCTGGTGGGACCCCCCACCCCGGACCCAAGTCTTCTTCCTGGCCAACCTCTTGCCTTCTTCCTGGTTTGGGGTGAGTTTCTTGCTCTCTTGAGACACCAGAATTTGATTAGGATCAGCTCATGCCTCTCCTCTCTGTTCAAGAGTGTCAGCATTTAATCTGGGGAGGGGCAGACTACCGAGGTGAATCCTCTCCACACAGCCTCCGAGGTCTGGGGGCCTGACAGCTGCCCAGAGCGGAGAGCCTTGCTCCCCCTGCCAGCACATGTGGGGATCCACCCAGCTGATGGCATGCTGTGGGCCAGTGACAGTAAGTGAGGCATGTCCACCTCCATGGCAGACCCCCGAGTACAGCCAGGGCTGGCACACAGGAGCCCTCAGTACTTTGCTGGACACACTGGCACACGGGATGCAGGGTGCACTCCTGGCCCACGGACCCGTTCACACAGGAGGAAATAGGAATGCTCACTGCTCCTCAGCTAGGAAGACGTTTCTTCCCAGCAGCCCTGTGAGAATCGTGGTTTCTCACACGTGAGGCTTTGATAATGTCCTTTAATCAAATAGTGGTTTTCCAGCGAATTCTTTTCTGGGCCTCTTTTCCTCACCCCTGAAATTGCAATGAGATGGGCATGTTTTTGTTTGTTTAAATGAAATCAGCAATGGTAGAGAGGAAGAGAGCAGGGATTGGAGACACACAATTCACTCGAGCACTCATTTGTTTATTTGTGGTTTACTCATTCAAGATGCACCTGGGAGCCAGCCAGGGTGTGGGCTTGGGCTTGCTCAGGGGTGCCTGAGGCTGGGCTTTGCACTGAGGACCAGAGGGTCTAGTTGGGTGCCCTGGAAGCAGCCATGCAGCAAGGTGGCTTGCGTGGCAGCCAAGCAAAGTGGCGTGGGGGCAGGGGCCCAGGGTTGCATGTTGGATGGCCACGCCGGGGTGAAGGCTGGGCCGGCAGGAAGACAAGGGCCCAGCAGTGGGCACTTTTCCTTTCAGGGGTCCCAGGGACTGAGCCCGTGGCTCACTAAGGGTGATGGGGTGTTTTGAGAGCCAGCTGCCCTGGTGGGCAGTGTCAGCCTCCTGACATCCCTTATATCTGATGCCCTTGGGGTGGCCACTGGTGTGAATGAGTACAGTGAGGCTTCCCAGGGGACCTGGGTGGGCGCCGAGAAAGGTTTGAACCATGGGGTGAGGCTGGCTCAGTTTTCCCCAACATTTACGGAACCTTGAGCGAGTGCTAGCACTGTCCTTGGCCCAGATGCCCATATTCCCCCCGGACACCCTACGTGGGGTCCCTGAGAGGGAAGTGGAGGAGCAGAGCTGCATATCGGGCCGGGCCCAGCCTCCAGTCCTCCAAACGCAGCAACCCGTGTGCAGGCCCCCCGCCCCCCACCCCGCAGAGTCTCTGGTTTCCAACGAAGCCTCCGTAATGCTCTTTAATCAAACAGAGGATTTGGAGACAGCTCTTCTGCAGCCCTGCCCTTCTCCCCTGAAATTGAAATAGGATGGGGATATTATTTTTAAACAAATCTGGCGGCAGAGGCTCTCTGACCTGGCTGTTGCCTTTGTCTGCTTGTTTCTGCTCTCTGGAGAGCCCCTCAGCCTGGAGAGACGGGGGGAGTGTGTGCCCAGGGCTAAACCCAGGGAGGGGGCCCAGGAAGACTCTGCCCTGTGACATTTACTCCAAGGCTAGCATTTGCTGAGCCACCTGCAAACACAGTGATGTGGAGAAGAGGCCTGGGAGGGAGCTTTGCACAGGGCAGGATGCCGGGCTCCTGGGGGGATGTGTCCCAGGCTTCCGAGAATGCATTTGCGTAGCTGGTCTGAGCCGGATCCCCTCAGCTCCTGAGCTCATTTCTCAAGGCCACCTGAGGACTTTCCCAAGGAGGACTAAGCCCAGGGGCAGAGTGAGAGCAAAGGCCCTGACGAACAGGCGAGACCCAGGCAGGACCACACTTTGAGAGCCCTTGGCTCTCAGGAGTTGAAAGGGAACCGTCTTTGCACTGAGCTCTATTTCAGGTGCTCATGAGTGTTCAATCTCAGGAAACACGTATTTGGAGTTTTGTGTGTCATGAGGTAGAAAATAAGTAAAAACATACCATGTTCTCAATTACAGAAGTTGAAACGTGACATAGTACATCGGCCTCGCTGATGAGCCTCTCGGGAGCTGCCGAAAGGCCATTATTAAGTGTTGAAAGACATGATCATTTTCAGGAACATTCTATTTTATTTATTTATATTTTTTTACTTTTGAGAGGGAGTCTTGCTCTGTTGCCCAGGCTGGAGTGCAGTGGCAATGATCTCAGCTCACTGCAACCTCTGCCTCCTGGGTTCAAGCGATTCTCCTGCCTCAGGCTCCTAGTAGCTGGGACTACACGTGCCTGCCACCACACCCAGTTATTTTTGTATTTTTAGTAGAGGTGGGGTTTCACCATATTGGCCAGGCTGGTCCCGAACTCCTGACCTTGTGATCCACCCACCTCGGCCTCCCAAAGTGGTGGGATTATAGGCGTGAGCCACCGCTCCTGGCCATCTATTTTGATGGATTGGCCAATGTCTGAGCAATAGGGGGTGGAGACGAGACCCTGACCAAGCAGGCAGTGAGCCACAGAGGATCCTATCACGTCGGTGGAGGGCAGTGGGGGATGTCTGGGCATTTGTCATAGTGCTAAGTGGTTCCTGGGGGACCGTCTCTAGTGGGACTCTTCTGGGTGGCGCAAGTGTCAGGGTGAAGATGATGGTCCGGTCTGGAAACTGGCTCTCTTCCACCTGCTACTCTCTAACCAAAGGCTAGTTTAGGCCTGAGCTCGTGGAAAGGAAGAAAACGGCCCCTCATTTGCTCCCTTGCCCCCACCTTCTCTCACCTGCGAGTTGCTCGTGGCTGCCTGTGGGACCCCTGATCTCCTGCCTCCTGAGTTGTGATTCAAACCCCAAATGTCTTTCCAAGTACATTTCTCCAAATAATGTCAAAACCCAGCAAGACTTAGGGGCAACAGGCTGCGTTTTCTTATCCATTTATGTGAAATAACGTAAATGTGTTTTTTAATGAGCAGTCTGACTTCCAGAAAGAATGGAAAAGAAAATCTACCCATCTTTAATGAGCTTGCTAATGAATTTTTCCTTGCAAAGGGGAGGGGAGCTTTCCACAGAAGGGGGTGTGCAGGGAGACGATTCAGGTCCCAAAGGGTTAAAGGGCAGGGGGCATTGTGAGCCGCAGTGGAAAGGCCCTGGGTCGCTGGGGGCGGCTTCTTTTTAGGAGACTGGAATTAATGAGCTGTGAATTGTCCCAAGGACTGCTTCCCCCTGCCCGATGCTTCTCTGAGCCCTATCCCTCTCCCAAAGGAGGAATAAGGAAGTCTAGCCTGGTCTCCTATGCCCGATTTGAGCAGATGGAAAAGTCTAGAAAAGAATTGTACCTTTCGAAACGAGGCCTCTCAAATGTGGGGTTCCCGGACTGGCAAGGAGAAGGATGACTCTGGGGGCGGAGAGGCTGCGGCTATGGCGCCCCATTCAGACAAGGCGTCCATGCTGGGGCTGCCCACAGGCTCTTGGGGGCGTCTAAGGAAAGGGAGCCACAGAACAGGCTTGCCTTCTTGGCACAGATCGGGTCAGTGTTTCAGAGCCAGGAAAGGTGGGAATGCGGGGGGCCCTTGGCACTGGTGAGGAGCACGTGCCCCCTCGCCTACTGCATCCCCTCCCAGGAGCCTTGTGCGCACGGCAGCAGGACGGTGCCCTGCCAGGAGAGGGGTCCAAACACCAGCTGGATCCAGTGGTCATGGAGGGACCCCTTATCTGAGAGGCCCACTTCTGAGGTGCCCATAGAGCTGGAATTCCTAGGGCCTTTGGAATTTGAGTCAGGTCCTGAGACCATGGCCCAGACCCCCGTCCTCACGATAGAACACTGGTCACTTTACTCAGGACAAACTGTGACAAGGACTCGGGACATATCTCTGCCTGTCCTCTCAGCTCCCATCACCCCCGAGCCCTTGGCGATCGTGGGCTGCCCGTATACAGAGCAGGTGCTGGGTCACGGGGCCACCGTGGGCCTCCTAACGCGAGGGGCTGTGTGTGAGAGAGGAGTTCATTGCGGGATAGGATGGTGGCGGAGGGTGTAGCCATGACTTTCTTAATTGCTCTCCAATTTCTTTGGGCTTAAAAATAAATCCAGATGGAGAGTTCTTAAGTCCCCTACCCTGGGAGAAAGGAAGGCTGTCCACCACCTTCGGCTGGCCTCCACTCTCAGCAGTGAATAGGGTCTTTGGCAGGGGCTTAAGGAGGAGACTCTTAGCCTGGGAGCTCCCAGGGCCGTTTCAGATGGAAACAAAGACTCAGCGGAGAGGAATGTGGGGGAGCCCCCCTTGGGGAACAGCCACCTGGGGATAATTGGGAGGGCTGAGCGCAGATGAGTTTTCCCAGGTTCTGTGAATGCGCCCTTTCAATGGAAGGTGCCTTTTCTTCAGAAGAAAAGAAGAAAACGTCAATTACCTTCCCCCGAAACGGAGTGTGTGTGTGTTCCTCCCAGGGGTTGCGTGGGGCTCCTGCCCTTGTGTGTGTGTCGGGAGCTCCAAGGCTGCACAATGACGCACTTAACCAGCCACCGGGTTCACGCGACCCTGGGATGCTCACGCTCTCAGATTCTCGGGCTTGATTGTCAAAAGTTTCTTAGCAAAGGGGAATCAGTGTGGCTGTGCCTGTAAACAAAAATTTGATCAGCCTGGGCCTGATGCCTGACATATAGCCAAAGAGACAGAATGGGGCTGAGGACAGAGAGGTCCAGGATGGAAAGTTGGGGAAGGAGGACGGTGGGGGGCCAAAGGCTCACCGCACGTCTGCGCTGGCCTCCGCGTTGCTCCTTCTGCTGCTCTAGCCTTTTCTCTGGGCCCTGCTGGGACTGCACAGAGAGTGATTCCCTGTGAGGGTAGGGGTTTAGAAATCCACAGGGCTGTTGTTTCACGGTTAGGGAGGAGAGGAGGGGGTCTCATGGCCTGCCTGCAGTGTCGGTGGGCAGCTGCGAGAGAGGGGACCCTTTGGTCAGACAAAGCTGTTTGCATCACGACTGCCCCAGACTGCCGCAAGGGTGGGGCTGCTCCGGAGGGACTGGGGCAAAGTCCCTGCCATGACAGGAGAGGGGCCCAGGTCAGTCTTGGCCTGTCACTGACTTGCTGGTGCTGGCTTTCAGCCTCATTTATAAAACTGCGTACCAGCCTGTCAGTTCTCCATATAATCCAAGTCAGAAGGAGCCTGGGTGGTCAGTGCTGCTTCAGGAGGGAACGGAGGTCCCCCAGTGTCCAGACTGGGTGTCCACTCTCCTCCTGGCTGGTCATACTGTCGCTACTTGGGACTTGTCAGATAGACAGAAGAGAGAGTTCTTATCTCTCTCCAGCAACTCGGGAGCAGTCTTCCAGAGACATGGTTACAGCCTGGCTCAGCCCTGACTATAAGTGTGACCTTGGCCCCTGTCTCCGGCCCCTAGGCTTCAGTCCCGTAGTGGTCCGAGTGGCCTTGACACTCCCACAGTCTTGGCATTTCTTTCTCCAGGCCTCCCTGGAGGTCATCTGTGGTTCGTTTGCTGGGTCTTTGGAGTTGTTGGGACTTTGGGGGTCACTGGTCCACTGCCCCCTCTGCTTTAGAGGTGGGGAGCCAGACATCTCAGAGGCCCGGAACCTCACCCATGGTTGCATGCTGTGCTGGCAGCAGACCCTGGAGGTGAGGCTTCTGCCAGTTGCTAGCTCCTGCATGACTTGTGTGGTCAGCAGGTCACGGTCACTGAGGTCATTAGCGTGGGTCAGAGCTCTTGCTGGAAGAAAGTTCCCAGGGGCTGCCCTGTGAGTTAGGATGCAGTGATCATGTTTTACAGGGCATTTATTCCAAATAGGCGGGCTGCTGGGCTGGTCTGGAACACCTTTTTGGGCTGTAGAATGACTCTTGCATAATGAGACTGGACTTGTAGCTTCAGAACCAGGACATGTTGGTTCCCCCCACCCTGTGGCTCACCCTGTGCCTTTTGGGCCCTGAGACCCTCGCCCACACCTCTGCTGGCCCTGTGGCCCGGTCAGCTGAGAACTTCCTGAAAAAGCCAACAGGATGGCAACTTCTGGAAAAGTCATTAGTCACCGGCCTGCACTGGCTACCCGTCTTCCACTCAGCTCTGCAAACATTTCCAGCTCTCTCTCTGTGTTGCAGCGTGAGGTTATAAACAGCTCACAAAACCTCTGGTCGGGCCTGCACCCGGCTATTACCATGGTGGGCTCAGCTTTTGTTTTGTGACCTTGGTTGCTACAATACCTGTGAGCTGAAATGAGGAATCGAAAAATTGCCGGCTTCAATTAGACGGGCAGACTGCTTTCCCAAGGCTGCCTCTGCTGTTCCATCCATTAACGGTAAACAGGCACCAAACAGGCCCTAATTCTCTCTAATTGCCCACTCCTGAAGCAAAAGAGGTGAAATTCCAGGAAGAGGCATATGTAAACATCCTCTGTAACCTGACCAAGTAAAATTAGAGAGCTGATGGGGGCCTGCGAGAGAGAGGGGACATGATTTCAAAAGATGTCCCAATTACCTCTCCCATTTTCATAAATGGGTCCGTCATGTCCAGGGCCCCGGCCTCACAAAGGTACAGGAAATTAGCTCTGCAGAGAGCTTGCGTTTGTCAGGGGAAGTTGTAAGAGGGTGGTGTTTACTCAACAGGTAGGAAGTACGCGGTCTGAGGCAAGGCTGATTATTTGTGTAACGACAGGCTCTATTTCTTGAGATCAACATTTTAATAAAAATCATCCTTTTAGGTCCTTTTCTGTTTGAAACAGCCATAAGTTATTTATACTGAAGACATGCCAGATCAATTAGGTGCTGTTTGTCTCCAGAAAAGAGTAACTTTTAAAATCCTAAGATGCAGAACAAGAGTTTTCTAACCCTGTTAAGCTGCGGAGGGTGTTTTCGCCGTGTTCACCAACGCTTTCTGCGTGGGGCATGAGCGCACTGCACGCACTTAGGAGGTCTTCGATCAAATGCTTGTAGTGGTTACTCCTCTGGACTCATAAGGAGGCCTCGTGTTTTCCTTTGGTTCCAGACAGTGACTCATCTCTGCAGCTTTTCTGACATTTGTTAAGATGCCATCCCAGCACCGCGTTATGAACACATCACGCAAGCTTAGAGCTAGCACACGCAGCTTTTTAAACCAAGGCACGAATTTGCTGGGGCTTCACCGTAGCAGAGCAGTCTGGGGTCTGCACACAGAGTTAATTAAGGACAATCAGGGGCTCTGAGAGTTCATGGGGTCCCTGGAGCAGAAGCAGGAAAAAACCCAGATGCTCCTGCCTGCTTCTGATTTCCCTGCTTCTATGAAAGACACAAAGAAGAACAAAACAGAAACAGCAAACCAAGTTACCCGGCTCTGAGTCCTGTGAGAAATGGCAGTGCCTTTGGTCTCACGGTGTGTTCTTGGTCTGGAGTCTCATTGCCACGTTAGGACGTGGCGAGGGTGAGAGGCCACCCCAGCCACACACAGTCTCGGAGGGAGGGTGGGAAACGGTCTTGGGTGGTGGTCAGTACATAATGGGTGGTCTGGTCGCCTTTAGGTCACTGAAGTCTGCCCCTCAGTCACCCATGCACCAATCACTGCTTCACTAACACTTATTTTAAGACCTGTTGTTTTTTGGTTAACATATAACCAGTTATGGCAAAACAGTGTTTATGGAGGGCAAGGCCAGGGATGGAGTTCTCTCTGGAGGATTTGGAGGCAAGAAGTATCTCCTGTGTCCTGGCCAGGCCTTGGACATCCTGGCTAGAGACTGACTAGGAATAGGCAGAGGCAGCAGGGTTGGGTTGGAGAGATCCCTGAGAGGCCTGGGGACAGGCAGCTTTGGGAGTCCCTCAAAGACCCACAGAGGGGCAGGCAGCTGGTCTCCTGGGACCTGTTTTTTTTTGTAGTGGCGAAGTCTTAACTCACTACAACCTCCGCCTCCCAGGTTCAAGCGATTCTTCTGTCTCAGCCTCCTGAGTAGCTGGGAGTACAAGTGTGCACCACCACGCCCAGCTAACTTTTGTATTTTTAGTAGAGACGGGGTTTCACTGTGTTGACCAGGCTGGTTTTGAACTCCTGACCTCAGGTGATCCGCCCGCCTCGGCCTCCCGAAGTGCTGGGACCTGTGGTTTGTGGCTTCTGCCTCCCCCAGTGACCCTGGAATCCCTCTCATGGCCTCTCTGTTTCGTGGGTGGCTTTGCGGGGGTGTCCCATGGTCTCCCCCTGGCTTCCTACCTCCTCCTGTGCCTAACCCAGGAAACAGTCCCCAGAGAGGGTATTTGAAGACCTTAGCCTTGCCCTGTGCTCCTTCTGGCCCAACCCCTGGCTGCCCCATCACCCATCTTGCCGCCCTGGTGGGACCTTGGCCTTCACAGGTCACCTTTCTGTGACACCTCTTCACCTTAAGTAGACTCTGTGAACAGATTTTAAAAGCCCTGATTCAACACATTTTTAAAATGAATGAACTGTTTATTTTTCTGTGTAGTTTTCAGTTTACAGAAACATTGGTGGGAAAGTACAGAGAATTCCCAGACCCTGTCCCCACCGTCTCCCCTCTCATTCACACGCTGCCTCCATGTGGCGTGCTGTTTGTTCCAATCGATGGAGTGACTCTGATACATGATTAACCAAAGGCCTTGGTTCACATCATTAGGGCTTACTCTCTGTGGCCACATCCTGTGGGTCTTGACAAATGAGTCATGATATGTGTCTGACATTGCTGAAGTCACTTTTTTTCCTTTTATTATTATGCTTTAAGTTCTGGGGTACATGTGCAGATCATGCAGGTTCATTACATAGGTGTACACGTGCCATGGTGGTTTGCTGCGTCCATCACCCCATCATCTGCTTTAGGTATTTCTCCTAATGCTATCCCTCCCCCAGCCCCCACCTGCTGATAGGCCCTGGTGTGTGATGTTCCCCTGAAGTCACCTTTTTTCAAAACTTAAAATCTTCGGAGCATTCTGAACCACGTTTGGCCCAGTCTGCTGTCTGATTAAAACAGAAAAAAAAAAAAGTGAAAATGTAAGGCGAATCTTGCCACCGAAGACTCGCTGTGCTTCCCAGGGTCTGCCGTCGTGGTGCTTCCCAGGGTCTGCCGCCATGTGAACGGAATTGCCGCAGTGGAGTTGTCTATCCAGACACACGTGTGAGCCACGGTTTTGGGAAACACTGCCCTTTAGTATCCCAGCAGCCCACTGTGGGCTGCCCTCTAGGCCACAGCCAGCTTCTGTGGTCTCCTCCAGAACCAGCCATCTTGTTCACTGACCCGGGCACCTGGCTTCTCCCAGAGCACAGGCTTATACCCGGTCCTCAAGGGGAGCGGCTTCCAGGTCTGGGCCACCCCCCTGCTCATCTCTGCAGTGCCCTAACCCTTTGGGTCCCACAGAGCGGGACCTGGCTCTATGCTCAGCACCAACCCAAGTCTGTTCCATGTCTTCACACCTGCCCTCTGCTGCATGGGCAGCTGGTGGGTGAGGGGAGTGACAAGAGAAATGCACGGCTTCCTGATGCCACGCTTGCTGGAGGTTGGGGAGTCGCTGCTGCAGGCCACCCCTGTCCCCTGAGAGCTGTTGTCCTTATCTGCCCTCCTCCTCCTCCTCCTCGCCGGCCTGAGTGAGGTTCCAGTCAGTGACCTAGTGCCTTCTCCTTCCAGCCGACGCCATCACCTGGATTCCTGCATGGAAAGGGACCTCGAATGTGGGACCGCAGCCCCTTCCAGCTTGAAATCGTAAGTGGCTGGAGTATAAAGAGCACATGCGTGGCTTTGCTGCCGAGGGTGGGGCCTGCCTTCCGGAGCACACTGCCAGGTGGACCTCGTGGCAGAGTTGGCGGACACTGGCTGGGGGGTCTGTGCACGGGGAAATGGGTACCCACTGAGTCCAGCTGAGTGCAGACCTGGGGACTCCTGTTCTCTAAGACGGGAGCCGCCCGCCTCCTTGTGTTGTCTCTGTGGCAGAAGAATTCTATAGGCGGCTTCAAATGTCGGACCCCAAAAGAAATTCTTCTTTTTCACTCTTCTAAATGAATGGCCCTTTCATGATTGAGTCTCCCTTTGGCTCTTGTGCTGCAGGGCAGACTAGGATGGAAGTGCCCTGTGAGCTGGGGGCCCTTCAAAGGGCCAAGGAGAAAGCGCAGGCCGGGGGAGCAGCCTTCCAAACGGGCTTCGAGCGCCAATGACCTTCGCTCACCCCCTCGAAATGTCTGGAAAACATAATGGGCAGATTTTCTGTCTTCAAAGTTTCCGGCTAAACCTCTTCAAGTTCTTATTGTTTGGGACTGAGACACTCAGCCATGGTAATGGGTAGTTTCTTTTGTATTTGCCTTGAAAGGCCAAAATATTTTTATATTGCGACAGACAAAGCCACCTATTTAAAAATGAACTCCGTGTCCGTCGTTTCCCACCAGGAGACTCTGTATCATGTGTGTGTCTCTGTGTATTCTGGGGTCTTGAAACAGGTTTCTCATGGGGATGGTCATTTACCACGGCGCAGAGGGGCAGGGCGGGAGGTGCTTGCTCTGCCCGGGGGGGCTGGGGAACGTGGGCCCTCGTCTCAGATCTGTCCCCAGCATGTCTAGGACGTGAGCCCCAGAAGGGTCTGGGAGTAAACCTGCCATTCACTGTGTCTCTGCCTGCATCAGCCATTCGTGTGTGTTCTGGACTGCACGCTGTGTGTACCTGGGCGGGTGACTCAGTAAGAAGAAGTGGGAATGCTAAGGATACTGTGAATGTCGTTGTTGTTGAGAGGTTGTTTCACTGGTATCTATTGCATCATGCGATAAATGACGGGATGAATGGATGAATGAAGCAAGAGAATGAATAAACAAGTAAATAGGTAAAGAAAGTAAGCAAGCCAGGAGGAGAGTGGGTGTACATCATCTACTTTGTTGCCTAGGCAATCAATATATAAATAGAAAAGACCTGTTGAATCACTAAGTGACACCAGGTCATTATGGACTAAGGTATATGTGTAATTCAAATATATGCCTCTGATATTTGACAATTAAAAAGAACCTAAATAAGGCTGGGCTTCGTGGCTCACACCTGTAATCCCAGCACTTTGGGAGGCTGAGGCGGGTGGATCACCATAGGTCGAGAGTTCGAGACCAGCCTGACCAACATGAAGAAACCCCGTCTCTACTAGAACTACAAAATTAGCTGGGCGTGGTGGTGCGTGCCTATAATCCGAGCTACGCAGGAGGCTGAGGCAGGAGAATCGCTTGGACTCGGGAGGTGGAGGTTGCAGTGAGCCAAGATCGTGCCACTGCACTCCAGCCTGGGTGACAAGAGCGAAACTCTGTCTCAAAAATAAATAAATAAATAAAAACCTAAATGAAAGAATAGATTCGCGGGAAGTGGAAGGCAGATCAATTTTGAGGCCCGTCAAAATGAAAAGATGCAAGTTAGGGGACAAGTGATGAAAAGGGAGAAGGGAAAGCTTTAAAAAAACACCAAAACAACAAATAAAAGACAGAAAAGTAAAAAAATAATGTAGAGGATGAGTAACTATATAAAGAGAACCATGTCAGGCTATTGTAAGCCAAGCATTAGGACTCATACAAATAATATATGCTCCTGGCATAGAAAAATAAAGAAACTACAGAGAAAGAGTTCAAAGAATAGCAAAGAAAGAAAGGGGACCCAGTGGGCCAAAGGTGAGAGTGTCCTTTCACAAAAGTTATCTAAGTCTGGGCACGTGAAGTCTGCACTTAAATAAGTGAATGACAAAAGAAAGAAAGACTGAAAAGTGTATACTGCGTGTGTGGATGAATGAATGAACGGGGAATGCGGGGCTGCAGGGCCAGGGGACAGAGCGGCATGAGGGGCTTTGGGTCATCCAGTCCTGGGCACTGAGGTCTGTTAGGTGAAATGAAAAATAAAATAAATCTTGATAAAGAAATAAGGAAAAAAATGTAACAAATGTTAAGCACAGAAATATTATTTAATTTTTTATGAAATATTAATTTATTGATAAAGATGTGAAAGAAGGCAATGGGACAGGTGGTGGCAAAAGTTCATCACAAATTAAGGGCTATGGCTGGTCCACTTCTGGAAAACCACAGTCTATCCATTAAATAATAAATATCTAAGTGAACAAGTCAGTGAGTATCTAAACAGACAAGGACGAGGTGAATGAGAAGACGTGGCCCCGTGGGTCCTCCTGATGGGGGTGTTGGGGTCCCCTCTGGGCCCCCCAGCTGCATGACAATGAAGGGCAGGAGGTATGGAAAGCTATGATAGAAGAGAGAAAGGAACTGTAGGAAGAAATAACAACCAAACAGATAAATGGGTAGACCCACGAGGGGAGTTAGGCTAGGACTTGTCGTAAGCATTAGGCATTTATTCCTCCGTTAGTGGAATCACAGCACCTGATTCCACTAATGGAGGAATAAATGCCGAATAAGAAGTTGGAGCAGGAAGGAAGGATGCTGTGAGTGAAGGAAGGAAGGAACATGTGAGACGCGGAGCCGCCCGGGCCGAGGATGGGCGCTGGCAGGATGTGTCATGCACACAGCCCTGCCTGGCACCAAGCTCCGAAGACAAAGAGTGCAAGAGAGGACGAGTGAGAGAGAGAAAAACAGTAACAAATGGGAAGAAATGTTTAAAAAGGAAGAAGGTGCTATATTAAGAAATAAATAGATGCATGCAGTTACGAGACAGAGCCATGCTAGGAACAGGAGTGAAAGGCTCCGTGAGCCAAGCAGGCTGCTTAATTCACATCGAAGCTGCCGGCACGGCCAACTACCTACCCAACTAAGGAACGGCTCAGAGCGTAAACATGGAAGGGAGGGCTTCCGTGGGGCCACAGGGGGAGGGTCCGTTAGCTGCAGATTGTAGAGTATCCAGTTAGGTGCACCTGCTGTCTAGAAGTGTAAAAATAAGTGTTGACATAGAAAGACTGAATGGATGCGTGGTGAATGCATGAATGAATGAATGACAGAAAGGATTTGCATTGAGCAATGAGGAGGCTGTTGTAGAGAGGGGGTGAGGGTCATTGATCCTGGTGCAGAGCTCCAAAAGAATGACAGAAAGAAAGAGCGAGTGGTGGAAAGAAACAATAGCATGGGAAAAAATGAAAATAGGAAAAAAGGAAGTGAAAAAGATAATAAATAAGTAGATCTAACAAGGTGATGAAAGGGGGCTGGTTTAGCACAAGCCATTCACATTAATTCAAATCTGTGGCTGTGAAGCTTGTTTTAAAAATTACCACAAGTGAAAGACTGAATGAAAGAATTGATGCAACTGGGCGCGATGGCTCACACCTGTCCTCCCAGCACTTTAGGAGGCCGAGGCAGGCGGATCACCTGAGGTTAGGAGTTCGAGACCAGCCTGACCAACATGGTGAAACCCCATTTCTACTAAAAATACAAAATTAGCTGGGTGTGGTGGCTCAGGCCTGTAATCCCAGCTACTCGGGAGGCTGAGGAAGGAGAATCATTTGAACCCGGGAGGCAGAGGTTGCAGTGAGCTGAGACTGCCATTGCACTCCAGCCTGGGTGACTAGAGCAAAACTCTGTCTCAAAAAAAAAAAAAAACCAACCAAAAAAAAGGATCAATGTGTGCATTCCATAGGAATACAAGAAAGGAGTGAGGAATGGAAGAATTGAAAGAACAAGAGAGGGATAGATGTAAGAAAAGAAAGTGAAATAGACCTATGTAAGAAAAGGCACTTCCTGGATAAGTACTGAAATAGAATGAGTCAACTTTATCCATTAAATATACTAAATAATAAACATTGAGGTTCATCAATAAAAACACAAATATGTGAATAGAGGAGTGACTGGCTGAATGAATGAGAATGGATGATTTTCACTATCCTTTGCACTCAAGGCCCAAAAGAATGAAAAGAGAAAGTGAGAGAGGAGAGAATATGGAAACGTATAGATGTATATAAGCAATACAAACACATTGGATGAATAAATAAAGACATAAACATGTACTAGAGAGGACTGTGCAAGGACAAAAAGAGGAGAGAAGGCAGCAAGAATTATGACCAATTCAAAACTGGGTTCCTGAGCTAGTTAAATAAATCCTGCACCAAATCCCCAGGGAGAAGAATCAACGAACAAAAGACGGCTCCGCGTGGACCGGTGTGCGGAAGGCTCTGGGAACCACAGATCATGGTTAATCCAGTTCTGTGCACCTGAGGTCCATAAATAAAAGAATAAATATTGAAATGAAAGAATGACAGAAAGAATGAATGGACACACGAACGACTGAATTAGAAATGGAAATGGCTGGCACAGCCAGGCAGGAGCTGCCCAGGGGAGTTTCCTCATCTCACTCTGGGCACCTGAGGTCCAGAACATGAAAAGAGGCAGGAAGAGAAGTGTCAGGGAGTCAGAGAGAGAGGTGAGGAAAGGCAGAAATGAAACCGAATGAAAGCGAAAGGGAAAATAAAGAAAAACCAGTAAAAAGGAGAACAAATCCGTGGGTGTCACTGTAAGAGTAGGATCTGTTAGGATTAGTCACAAGGCTGTCAGTAATCCTGAAGATGGATGAGATAATCCAGGCCCAGGTTCCCAGGGGGAGGGAAAATGGAGAAAATATAAAAAGAAGTGAAAAAGGAAAAAGGAAAGGTAATAAACAACCAAAGTGATAAATGGATATTTAAGGAAGGTTGTCTGAACAGGGATGATAATTAGTTTACATACGTACTCCTTAAATAGATAAATACATTACACCTTTCAAAGAATAAATGAAAAATAGAGAGACATACCTGGCTCTAAAACAAGGCTGTATCTTCTGCCACTGTAATAAAATAGATGCAGTTGAGGTTCATAAATAAAAGAATAAATACTTGAACGTAAAAGGTGACTAAACACCGGGAAGAAAGATTGCCATAAATACATGGGCCAAACATCTCTGTTTTTGCCCATGGGGTTTAGTGAAAACAATGAGTAAAACAAATACCCAAAAGAAGAAAGACGGACAAATGGTGAGTGGATGAGAGAGTGAATGACGCTTGATGGAGGAGTGGTACTGCTTCAGGGACCAGCGTGGAGGTGATGACCAGGAGCCCCGATTCATCGGGTTCTGTGCACCTGACTTTATAAGAACCAGAGAATGTAAGGAAGAGTGAGAGAAAGGAAGAAAGATGCAACTTGGGAGGAAATGAAAAATAAATGAATAGAGAATAAAATAATGTAACAATTAGTAAATAGGGCATGTGAATGGAAGCCTTTGGGCCAAGGGTTATGATGAATTTCAAGCTATGCTCCTGAAGTCCCTAAACAAAGGACTCAGATCTAAATGAATGAATGAATGAATGACTGGAAGAAAGGGTGGTAAGAAAGTAGGAAGAAAGGAAGCGAGGGGAAAGGGAAGGGAGGAAGGAGGCTTCTTTCCTCCTTCTGTCCGGCTCTGTGTTCTGGACAGTGGAAGGAAGGGATCCCCAGGGAGTGTGGCTGTTGTCACAGGCACTTGCCCTGGCAGGGAGGAGCTGGCTCAGGAAGACCCAGGTCTTTGAGTGCTGTTGCTCTATCTTGGCTGTGTGGGCCATCTCACTGCATCTGTTTCTTGCTCAGTTTCCCCATCTGTAAACGTGGAGTGGCACCGGCTGCCTACTTGGATTGATCTTACGTGTCCCTGTTGACGGTGTCTCATCTATGGCCTGGATAGGCGGGAAGGGCTTGGACCCTGAGCCCTGCAGAAAGTTGCATGAACAAGTAGTGTGAAGCCTGGTGGGTAGCCTGGCCCCTCCCTGGGTGTGGGTCACCTGTGCGGGAGGCTTTGCCCGCCAGGGGGCAGCAGAGGGTCAGGGAGCAATAGGCCCTGGGTGGAGCTTAGGCCCCGCCCGCCATGTACCGCCTTGGGTGTGGCGCCTACTCATGTCCAGGGGCTGGTGCAGGGAAAGGCCAGAAGGTGGCCAGGGGCACCTGAGAAGGGGGACCCAGGAGTCCTGGGCAAGCCACCAGAAACCTTGTTCTTGTGACCATCTGCAGTGTGCCTGGGCCACCCTCTGGCCCGGTCCTCCATGGGGCGGGGCACCCATCTTTTCAACTCAGGGTTCCCTGGGCAGCAGGTGCACCTCAGCCCCCTCCCCGGGTTGCAGAAGCGGTTCTGGGACCCTGGCTCGTTTGACGTGCCATCCCCACAGCCTGGTTCAAGGCCTCTCTGTGTTCTCAGCCATTTCGCGGTGTGCTCTGTAACCTGGCGGCATTGCGTTTCACTGTGTTGCGGTTGTCTCTTCTCCTCTGGCTCGCCCTCCGGGGGTGCTGCAGGGCAGACCTGGAGGGTTGTTCATGCTGACAGTCCTCCCCCAGGGCCCCCCGGCTCTGTCGAGTCCCCTTTCTCTGCAGTGGAGGAAATGTACGTAGTTGTGTGTTGTGTGCCTGTGTTTGTCTGTAAAAACAAGGACCAAAGTCTCCGTTGATTTCTCTAAAAAAACGGGATTCTTAACAAGTGCCTGGAGCAGGAGGAGCACAGCTTGGATGGACCCAGGACCAGTGGCAGGGAGCACGTGGGAGGCGGGGGAGCGGGGTGGGGCCATGAGGTCTGGGCAGGGGGCGTCCTGCTCAGAGTGACTCTGTAGACACTGGGTGGGATGGCGGTCGGAGGCGCAGGCATGGGTGGGGCTGCTGCTCTAGTGCGAGGTTCGAGGCCTGAGCGATGGCGGCAAAGGGGGGTGCAGGAATCAGAGCTATGGGGTTATAGACAGGATGTGAGGCAGGGAGGGAAGCAGGAAGAAGGAGGTGGATGTCATGCTTCTAGCTCCGGCTGAGCGGATGGCAACAGCATTTAGAAGGCGGAGGACGTGGAATTCGTGTGTCAGGAGCCACCTTCCGAGCCTCCAGTACCATGTGTCAGGACCACATGAGCTGGGCCTCGTGGGCCTGACGTGGTGCTGGGGCCTCAGGGGTCTGCTCTTCTCCTCTTTCAGAATCTGGGGTTCCAGGCTCTGCCTTGGCTGGACTGAGGTCTGGGGGTGCACTTATTATCCCTGGGGACACCTGCTGAAGCTTCTCCCCAACAAGCCAAGTGTCTCTGTTGGATGAGGATGGGGCGAGAGGGGCTCAGGGCAGAAGACCAGGAGGGTGTTTGAAAAGAACATGTACAGCTGTTAAGAAAAGCCAGTGGAGACTCAGGAAGATGAGAGGGTGCAGAAGGTGCGGAAGGGAGGGCCCACCACAGGCACAAGAGGAAATTGGAAGGAACAGGTGACTTTGGGTGCTGGGAGAGCCTTCTACCAACATCTAGGGGCTGTCCCCGCAGGTCACAGTGGGTCAAACTGAGCCAGTGGGAGAAGCTCTAGGGAGACCCACTGGTGCCCTGGCTGGAGGGTAGGCGGGTTTGGGTTTGGTGAATTCTCTGTGTCCTTTTGGAAATGCAGAGGCCATGAGAGGGGACCAGGGCTCTTAGGATCTTTGACCCATAAGAGTTTTGCGTCTGGAATTCAAAGTCTCCTTAGTTCTGGGATTCTGAGATTCAGGATAGGGTTCCTAACGGCACAAGCCAGGAGTGAAATGTCCTTCACATGCTCCCCACCCGGTCCTTTCTGTACTCGACCTGCAAGGTCTGAGTAGGTCCAAGTGCTCCTGTGTGATCAGGGCCTGTCTATGTATTCTTTCAACTTTTAACAATGAGAACACATTCTGTCTCCTGACTTTGTTGTTGGCATGCACTTCACACACAAATCCTTTCCTGGTGACACCGGGAGCTACAACTGTCCTCGACCTCCCCCGTGACTCCCAACTCCTTCCATGGGAAGCTTGGCCTCAGGGCCCCGGGACAGACCCCTGTGTCCCGTTGGATTCCTAATGTAAATGGCGTGGATGGCACTTGACCTAGAGCAGTGGGAAACACATCCACCCCTCAGCATCCTGACATGTCACCCATCTTTTTTTTTTGCCTCTTTTACGTTCTTACAGGTGTACTTTTTTTAAAAAAAAAAAGGTGTCTATTTTTTAATGAGCACCCCTTCTTTTAAAAAACCTAATTGCCTTTATGCACCACAGACACGTTTTTTTTTTTTTTCTTTTGCATCCTGCCTCTTCCATGTAATATTCTCTCATCAGCGTTTTTCCTTGTTCCGTCATCTTCGTAACCTCACTGGCGGCTTTGTGTCTTGTTGAGTGGCTACAGCGTCATTCACGGAACTATTCTGTTATTCTTATGTATAAACATCTTTTAAAAATATTATAAATAATGCCACAACTAACTGCTTAGAACACCCTTTTTTTCATTCTTAAGAATTATGTTCTTCTACCCATTGCTTCATTACAGATCAGTTTCCCCTGCTAGACTGTGAGCCCCTAGCAGGGACAAGGAGCTTATGGAATTGGCCTTTGTATCCCTGATGCCCAACATGTTGCAGACTCTAAATAAATGGTGGATGAGTGGATGGAAGAATGGCGGAAGGAGTGAGTGAGTAAGTGTTTGGCTGATAGATAAGAGGGCAGAAGGATGGTGCATATGTGGATTGGTGAATGAAAGAATGAATTTCCTTTGGTTAAGTTTCTTGAAAGACAGGCTATGGATCTTTGTATGGATATTGATTAATTTCAGAAGGCTTACAGCATTTTCCAATGTTCAGCAATGTATGACCATTTAATTAAGATATGGCTAGTTTGTCTCTGTTATCAACTACTTTTGCATTATTTTAACTTGCATTGCTTTAATTACTAATGACTGGCGAACGCTTTCACCTATGTTTATTAACAAATTGTATCTTATCTTCTGTGAACTGTTTGTCCAAGTCCCTTGGGTCATGGCTTTCTGAAGAGACTGGTCCTAGGTGTCCTTGGGATGTAGGGAGCCTTACCTCACTGGAGGTGTTCAAGGAACCAGCCAGGCAGCCCTTGGGGAAGGTAGTTTTAAGGAGATTCCAATGGTGTGGGGTTGGCCTAGGTGGCCTTTCAGGTCGGTCTGATTTTAGGATTTGCTTATCCTGGGAAGTGGGTGATGGGGACAAGGACACCTTCCACTGGCAGGTGGAGACACCACAGGCTGAACCTCTGGTGTGCTTGTGCACTCCCAACTTGCCCTCCATAACACCCCTGTGGGACAGGAATAGCTCTTTGAACCTTCAAGGTCCAGACAGCCACCTCCTAGCACCCTGTACCATCAGCTGGTGGCCCTTCCACTAGCCCAGGCACTCATTCCTATTAAACCTCGAGGAAGCCAGACCCTGGGGCCTCCATTTCCTCACCTCTTAGGAGAAAACTGGGTTCTCAGCACCCTGTGATGTATCAACAAAAGTCCTCAGCCCTGGCCTGTGTGTGTGGCCTCCATGGTGGTCTTTGGGGTTTAATTGACGAATGGAGCATTTTGGGTCAGGACTGATGGGAGAATTCCCTTTCATTTTTCTTCAACTGGGGCAGTTACATTCCACGGAGCAGAATAAAGAGCATGTTCTGCCCAAAGCTATCAGGGCTTGAAGGTCAGCCACAGCCATTTGGGGAGGGCACCTCACCCAAGGAGAACTCGCCCTTCTCTCCAGAGCATCCTCCACTCTCAGCAGAGCTGCTTCGGCCCACCGATCCCTCTACTATAGCACTGAGCACTGTTTGCCTTTGTCTGAACCCCTCACCCACATGCTTAGCTTGGTATCCAAGCTTGGGAGGCCAGCGATGACTCTCAGCATGAGTTACTCCTTCTGTCCATCCATGCATTCGGCCTACGTATCTTGACCCAGTGCTTTTGGCCTTTTCTTCTCCTGAAAGCAAACCTTTTCATTTTGGGTGGGCTGTGTAGTGCCATGGGCTGTGGTTATGAAGCAAACACCCTTTCCTGTAGCTGCCTCCTCCGGGGTCACTGCTGAGCACATCCCAGCTGGATTTCATCTGCCACTGTCACCCACGGCTTCTTCCTCATGATGCTTCCCATGCGTCACACACCATGACTGTGACCCAGGGTTGGGGTCCCGGGTGGTCCGGGGTCAAGCCCTCCCACCCATGAGCGGAGAGGTCCTCCCCAGGCCTCACCCTGCCTTGTGCACGGTCCTTGCTGTGAGCTTTGCGTTCAGCCTTTCAGCTTTCTCCACTGGACAGCAGTGATTGTAACTCATTCATTCATTCCTTCACTCCTTCATTCACTCACAGCCAACAAACATTTTTTAAAAATTAGCCAGTGCCATACTAGAGCTGGCTCACAAGGACCCACTGCCACACTGTCTTTTAAAAGAAAGCAATGAACATCGGCGGGGTGCGGTGGCTCACGCCTTTGGGAGGCTGAGGCAGGTGGATCATGAGGTCAGGAGTTCAAGACTGGCCTGGCCAAGATGGTGAAACCCCATCTCTACTAAAACTACAGAACAATTAGCCAGGCATGGTGGCAGGTACCTGTAATCCCAGCTACTCAGGAGGCTGAGCAGGACAATCTCTTGAAACTGGGCAGCAGAGGTTGCAGTGAGCTGAGATGGCACCACTGTACTCCAGCCTGGGCAACAGAGTTAGATTCTATCTCAAAAACAAGAAAAGAAAAGAAAAGAAATAAAACAATGAACATGTTAGTAAGGGACCGTGCTTGTGTTGGTGACAAGGAGAGGTCCCGAAATCAACTCAGACTTGTGGGTTCGAGTCTTGTTGCAGGTTTGACTGCCCCTCAGACTTTGTTCCCTGTGCAACTGGAATCAGCCAACTGTGTTCACTGGGTGCTCAGAAATCACAGCCCACATCCTCGAGAGGCCAAAATGAGAGCGAGGGGTTGAGCTGAGTGGTTGCTTCTGGCCGTGAGCAGGCTTTCAAGTCATTAGAGCACTCTGGCCTTTCCTGGAGGTGATCTTGGAGCCATTCCTGCCCCTTTCAAGAGTAGTTAATTCCCAGCTCTATTTAGAGAAAATTAGGGGAGATGATTGTTCATGTGGG
>PVKP010003266.1:0-110799 GCA_004027715.1 Plecturocebus donacophilus
GGTCATCATCCAATACTCTAAAGTTCAACAGAGATTGTATCCGATGACTACCAGGAAGGAAAGAAACCAGCCTGTGTATCTGAGTCAAGAGCTTTCAACTTTCATTTTACTCACAACGTTCTGCTTTATAGGCTTATTTCTGGGTTTTGCGCATTGTATGCCTTCTGATATTTCAGGCCAGCAACATGGACTTCATATTCACATCTTCTTTCTGCTACTGGCTCATGCAAATATGGATGAAAAGCTGAGTGTGATGGTTACTTTTTATATTTCAACTTGACTGGGCCATGGGGTGTCCGGATATTTGGCCAAACATTATTCTGGGTTTCTGTGAAAGTGTTTCTGGATGCGATTGACATTTGAATCGGTAGACTGAGCAAAGCAGGTTGCCCTCCCCAATGTGGGTACATCTCATCCGAACAACTGAAAATCTGAATAGAACCAAAAGGCTGAGTAAGAGGGAACCCCTTCTGCCTGACTGCTTGTGCTGGGACATGCGTCTTTTCCAGCTTTCAGACTCAGACTGAAATTTTGGCCCTTCTTGGGTCTCAAGCTTGCCAGCTCTCAGACTTTAGCTACACACCAACTCTCCTGAGTATCCAATGTGCTGACTGCAGATCTTGGAACTGATTTCTTAGCCTCCATAATTGAGTAAGCCATGGATAGTCATGGCTGCATAATGTTACGTTTTGGTTAACGATGGATTGCATGTACAATGGTGGTTTCATAAGATTATACTATTCTATCTTTACTGTACATTTTCCATGTTTAGATATGTTTAGATACACAAATACTTACCACTGTGTTATAACTGCCTACAGTATTCAATATAGTCACATGCTGTACAGGTTTGTAGCCTGGGAGTAATAGGCCGCACTGTAGAGCTTAGGTGTGTCATGGGCTACACTATCTAAGTGTAGGTAAGTCCATGCTAGAATGCTTGCATAGCCTTGAAATTACCTAGCAGTATATTTTGCAGAATGTATCCCCATTGCTAAGTGCTACATGACTGTATATACACAGTCTGTTTCTTTTGGTTCTATTTCTTCGGAGAACGCTAATACACTCAGGGAGATCTCTCTAGAAAGGGTTGGGGTAATGGTAACAATGGTGCTGAGATCCAAGAAATATTTGAAATTAACAACTATTGGAAGCTTGGAAGGAAGGGAGTCCCCAGCAGAGGCAGTGGCCTAAGCAAAGGCTTCAAGGGTGGAGGAAAGCTGGTGGAGGGAGAAACTGACGAGTCAGCGTAGCCAGAGTGAGGAGTAGAAGGGGACACTGGTGTGAGACTGGCCGGACAGTCTGCAGGCACCAGGCCACTCCAGTCCTAAGTAGGCTGATCGTATGGTTTATTGTCTTCCCGGAACACATCTGAGGGAAGAAGGTGCTATTGAAAACCAAAATAACACATTGAAACCAGAACTGTCTTCCACAAATTGAGACCCCCTCTTTCAGGCCATTAGTTTGTAATTTATTCTATAAGCAATGGGGGACTCACTGAAGTATTCTGAGAAGAAATGTCACATGATCCTGTTTGCATTTTAAACTCACTGTGGCTGCTATGTGGAGAATGGACTGAAGAAGGCAAGAAAAGATAAGGGCAGCCCAGTGGGGACTAATTCTATTCAAGAGTGCAACAGTGAAAGCCTGCCTGTTCACTGCTGCTCTGAGAATTTTAGATTCAAAATTGTAGCATCAACTCTTCCCTGAGTTTCCAACCTGCTAGCCTGCCCTATGGATTTCAGACTTGCCAACTCCTACAGCCATGTGAGCCAATTCCTTAAATCTCTCTCTCTTTCTCTATCTCTCTTTCTCAGTTTGAGTAAGTAATGTGTGTATGTACGTATTTACTATGTATGTATGTATTGTGGGGGAGGGAAAATAGTTCCTTCTACCTTTCTAGGTTCTTTGGCTGAGCTACAAATTAAACGAACATAAGACAGATCAACAGGAGAAAAACCATACTTATTACACATGTGAGCACAGGAGTCCCACCAAGATGTGAGACTCCAAGAAGGGCAAGATGATTGAAACTTATTTAATATCCTGAGCTACAGAAAGGAATAGGGGCTGTGGCTTCTGAGGGGTGGTAGTGACAAGTTATGAAGGGTGAGGGGAGGAAAAGAATAAAATTTGTCTCATTATGCAGGTAAGTCTTTCAGGTAATAAAAGTTGTAATGGAGCTGTTCTTTCTGATACAGATACTTTTACCAATGCATATTTTCTTTATAGATGTAAATTTCTTTTAATATATATGAGGTGAATACATAATTATGTGCTTCTATAATAAACATATGTACATAATTTGTATGTGTATAATATGTATATAATTATATATTTATTCCACATATATTACATATAGAGAGAAATCAATGCAGATATATAATTATAATTCATATATAATCATAACTCATATATATGCTTATATATAATATATAATTTATATAAATTTATATTTGTATATGTATTTATATATATACATAACCATATATATGTATGTAATTATATATAATTATAACTCATATATATATGTTTAATTATAATTATATACAATTACATACACAAATTATATATGGTTATGTATGTATTTATAATTATATAGAGAGAGAGAAAGGGAGAGAGAGAGGGTAGAGAGAGGGAGAGAAAAACATATATACATATACACCTCCCATTGGTCCTTTTTTCTGGAGAACTTTGACTGACACAGATTTTGGTATGGTGGCACAAAGAAAGAATTCCATGTGATGATTGCAGTTACGCCCTTTTTTTGTTTGTTTGTTTACAAGCCAAAAAACCACCAGAAGGTAGGCGAGAGGCCTGGGACACACCCTTCCCTAGCTCTAGTACCTTCAAAGAGAAGATCGTCCTGTCTACGCCTTGATCATGGACTTCTAGCCTCCAGAACTGTGAGACAGTACATTTCTATTATACTAAGACACCCAGTTTGTTGCACTTTGTTACAGCAGCTCCAAGAAACCCGTACAGATTCTGATGCATTAGTGAGATGGCAGAGGGTTTGCAGAGGCTATGGAAAGAATGAAGTGGATTTAAGTCAAATCTGGAGGGCTCAGGGAAGGCTTGGACATGGGAAGAAGGAGGGGAATGGGTTTTGACTTCCCTTTCTCTGCTGCCTCTGAAACTCTGTTATTTCCCCTGACCCCAATGCTAAACTGCACTTGTATCCTGAGAATTCTGTCTCAAGCAGTATTCTCAATCTCATTCTCTGCTCCAAGCACTACAGTTACTATGTGGGGCTGCATGTAGTCATTTGAGAACACAGGATATTTGGTCCTAATGTAGACATGGCCACAGGGGACGTGGAGTCTCTGTCCTGGGGTTTCCATGTGCTGGCAGTCAAGTCCTCTTGGAAGCTCTTGGAGACAAAAGGAATAAGTCTTCTCCAGTAATTGCAATCGTTATGCTGCTGAGATAGTCAGTAAATTATTTTCCACATTCATTGCTGAGAACTACAACAAAACCCATGTCAACACTTTTTTTTACATATAATCATATAACAGGCCAGCTAACATTTGGTTAGTGGTTGTCGTAGACTGTGTTTCACACTTTGCAAGAATTTAACCCTCATGGCTGATTGTTGTGAGTCCACAAATTACTCCCATTTGGAAGTGAGCAAGTGGAGATTCCATGAATCCTGTTGAGGAGATCAGGTTTACCATGCTGGAGCATGGTGGATGTAGGGCTGGTATCCATGTCTGAGGCAGAGCAAGCAGTCTTACTTACCTTGCTGTCCTCTGTCTTTATCCCTCTCTTTCCCTTCTACACACACACACACACACACACACACACAGTCTCACACACATGCATGAAGAGTCACAGATAAACCGAAGGGAACTGGTTCTGCCACTGTGGTCTCCAGCATTTCCAAGCTGGTGTGATTCTGAATGCCTCTTCTTAGACTCAGCTGACTCGAGAATAGTTTTATTATCTTAATGTTCTGCTATTCTGTACAGAAGATATGATTAAAGACAAAACTTATTATTTTCCCATCTGCCACCCCTAGGTTTGAACCACTGCATGCTTTTCTTGGGTGCTTTCTCCTCTGGGAAATTCTCTTGTTGGATTCCCTGGGCTGATTTTTTCACCTCTCATTCCCCACCTTTGAGAGCTGTTTTCTCATTGGGATAGAGTTTCATCATACTCTTTAGCATTTTCATCAAGTTTGTTGGTAGTCCCAATCACTACCTTACTGGGATACAGATGACAAAAGTTTAATTTTTTTGAAACTTATATACCCATCCCCATACTCTCTTTACAACTCTGGCTCAAAGTGGGCAACTGTCCAAGGTAGATCAACTAGTTGTTTGCTATTACCCCTTCTTCCTTGCTCTCACCTTCTATGGTTTGTTTGGAAGTCAATGTCCCCCAGCCCCAGGGAAGACTTTTGATGGATATAATCAATCTGAATGGGGCTTTCCCAACCCTGGCACTAATCTGGCCTAGGTAATTCTTTGTTGTAGGGGACTAGCCTATGCATTGTAAGATGTTTAGAAGCATCCCTGCTTCTACTCAGTATATATCCATAGCATCAGCATGAGTATGACAATCAAAAATGTCTCTGGGAGGCAAACTCACCCCTAGCTGAGAAACACTGCTTTAAGCTGGTGCAACCTCATTCTGTTTTGCTTTTGCACTTAGAGTTGGTCATGAAAGCTATAATAAAATATTTTACTCGATGTAAAAAAAGGAGAACTTTTAAACACACGGCTTCTTTTTTCCTGCCTTGAGTGTAAACAGGAGACGCTTACAACTGTGAGAAAATATAGTAATAACTATATTTTGACCTCCAAACTTAGGGAAGCCAGGACAATATACAGGAGAAAGGTCAGGCAGAACCTGGAATACTGATGACATTATAGAACCACTATATCAAACCTGGAACGAGCAACTTCACCTACTGTAGACCTTGTTATATGAAAAAATTTAATGGCACAAACAATCTAGAATACTCAAAGTAATTTTATGAGGGGAGAATAAACTTGGAGGACTTATGTTACCCAATTTCAAGAATTTTCATAAAACTATAGTAACCAAGAAATGTGAAAAGATTGTTTAATAGATTATTGATATAGAATAGAGAGTCTGGAAATCAATCCACACAAATAGATTTGACCAATTTTTTGACAAAAAGGCAGAGGCAATTCAATAAAGAAAGAATGCATTTTTTTTCCAACAAATGGGTCTGGAACAATTGAATATTCAAATATGAAATGATATAATTATAATAATGACAAGAATAATAAACATTGACCTATATCTCACAACTTATACAAAAGTTGACTCAAATTTGATCATCATAGACCTAAATGTGAAACATAAATCTTTACAACTGCTAGAAGACAGCATATGAGGAAAGTTGGGTAATCTTGGCTTATGCAAAAAGTATTGAGATATTACTTAGAATGAATGGCATATAAGAGAAACAACTCGGCATCCTTCAACTGGCAAATGGGTAGACAACATGTGATTAATCCATTCAGTAGAATGTTACTCAGCAATGAAAGGGAACAAACTTGATTAACATAATGTAGATACATCTTAAATGCACTTTCCTAAGAGAAAGAAGCTAGATAATCCCAAGGGCTACTTATCATCTGGTTTCATTTAATGACACTCTGGAAAAGGCAAAACTATGGAAGCTGAAAAGAGATGAGTGATTGCCAGGGATGGTGGGATGGGGAGATGGATTTGAATACATAGGCAACAGCATGAAGGTGATGGAAATAATCTGTAAGTGATGAATGCACAATTGTCTGCATTTGTCAACACTCACAGAACTGTAGACCACAATAAAATGAATCTTACTTTATACAAATTTTTGAAAAAGTCAACCAGAATGGAGGAGAACCCAAGATGGATTACAACCTGTGACAATGAATCAAACTTTGTTACAAATGAATAGTAACCACACTGAAGGCAATGGAGATGAAGGAACTGATCTAAGTCACTTTGGAATACTGGATACTATCAGGTTAAAGGCAAAAGGTATTCTCACTGGATACTATCAGGCTAAAAGCAAAAGGCACAACACACAAACACAGTACTTAGTTGGCAAATGTGTTTTTCACAGAGAAAGGGTTAGCAATTCTAAAACTGTATGTATAGTAGCATTAGACGAATAGTAAATATATTGTAGATAATGAGAAACAGGTTTTCCATGGTCAGAGGAAGAAATTATAATACAAATGAGGAAGTGAAGAAAGCTAGACTAAATCCTGTGGTGCAGGTTTAGAATCAGAGCTGTTAGTATAAACTCATTATTTTAAATATATATGTGTATATATATATGCAGCTAGTTTGATAACAAAGTAAACATAGATATGTGTGTACACATGTGCTAGTGTTTATAAATAGGTTTACATTTCCTAGCTCTATCTCCTTAGAAAGCATAAAAACAATAATGTCCCAGTATCAAGCAGCACCCCTAGCACTTAAATATCATTCTCCAATAAAGGAAACCAAAGATCCTTGGAAAAGTGATTGATTCCTGGGCTAGGACAAAAAAAAAAAAAAATTCAAGATGAGCCTGGGGCGTATTGTGGTGCCATAAGTAATGAGTTAGACAGGAAGAACAAGTTCCAGTGATCTATTGCACGGCATGGTGACCCACAGTTAATAATATTGTATTGTACATTTCAAAATTGCTACAAGAGTAGATTTAAATGTTCCCATCGCAACAAAAGACAAGCTGGTGGATATGTTAATTAGCTTGATTCAATCATTCCACAATGTATATTTATATCGAAATGTCACATTGTACCCCATAAATATATATAATTATTATTTGTCAGTTAACATTTTTACAAAAGGAAGTACTTTAAAAGAAAAAAAATGGAATATGTAAACGAATATGTATGATAAAAGGGCACAGGAGACGGGGAATGATAGCTCATGTCTGTAATCCCAGCACTGTGAGAGGCCTTAGGCAGGAGAATGTCTTGAACCTAGGAGTTTAAGACCAGCCTGGGTAACACGGTGAGACCCCCAACTCTACAAAAATTTTTAAAAATATTAGCCAGGTGTAGTGGCATGCACTTGTGGTCTCAGCTACTAGGGAGGCTGAGGTGGGAGGATTGCTTGAGACATGAGAAGTGGAGTCTGCAGTGAGCCATGATTGACTGATTGTTCCACTGCACTCCAGCCTGGGTGACAAAGTGAGAACCCTGTCTCAAAGCAAAAACAAAAACAAAAATAGCAGGAGGGCACAGGGGCCAAACTGAAAATGTTCTCAGTGATCTACACAATTGGGAAAAATTTGAGCCACAAAATAAATAATGATATGATTGCTATAATCCAGAGAATAAAATATCCTTGTGTCTCTACTTACAATTAAGTAATCAAATAAACAGAGAGGGCAGAAAAGACATCTCTTCCTTACAGAAACATTTCAATTAACAAACAGAAGCAAGGAAAAGGAAATCACTATCGGAATATCTCAGTGCTAATTACTGCAAGTAAGATCCATTGATGTGTGTTAAAATTAGTGAGCGAAAGTTCAATGAGAAATAGGATATTCTCATGGTCTTGAAATATCTCTCCCCACATATATTTATTAATTGCAAAGAGAAAACAGTAACTTTACAGTGGAGCAAACTGGCAGTCACCACCTAATCCTAGTGATGCAGGTTAACATCACCAGTGATGAGGCGTCATCACATGCCTGCAGATACAGAGCACTTCGCCCTGATGACATTCTTCCCATACAGGGGAACCCTAGCCTAACTGTGGAAGAAGATTATGTAGTCCCAAATTGGGGACCATTATGCAAAGTAATTGGCCACCACTCTTCAAAAGTGCCCAGGTCTTAAAATACAAGTAAATACTAAGTTGCTATCATAGAATGGAGAAGAAGATGAGGAAAATTAAATGCAATGTAGGATCTTGAACTGAATCCTGGAATAGAAAATGACATGAGGGGAAAATCTTGAAAAAAAATCCAAGTGAAGCTAGTAAAATTAGTTAATAATATTGTACTGATGTTAATTTCTCATATTTGACAAATGTACCTTGGTTATGTAAGACATTAATGTTAGAGGATGTCAAATAAAGGGTATGTGGGACTCTACAATGCTTGCAGTACTCTGTTAATTTAAATTATTTCAAAATAAAAAGTTATGTTTTCAATTTATTTTTAAAATTTTTCTTATCATTCATTTTAGACACAGGTCTTGCTCTGTCACCCAGGCTGAAGTGCAGTGGCTTAATCATGTCATTGCAGCGTTGAACTCCTGGGTTCAAGCAATCCTCTCGTCTCAGCCTTCTGAGTAGCTAGGACTACAGGCACATGCCACCATGCCTGGCTACTTAAAAAAAATTTTTTTGTAGAGACGAGGTCTTGCTATGCTGCCCAAGTTTGTCTCAAACTTGTGGCCTTAAGAGATCCTCCCGTCTAAACCTCCCAAAGTACAGGGATTACAGGTGTGAGCCACTGCCCCTGGCCAAAAGTTTTGCTTTCTAAAGCTACAACTAGTCAATGTTTGTTGCTGGCAAAAGCATCCTGAAGTAATATGAAGGTCTATTTTGGAATCTGGTTGTGGTGAAAAATACAACCTGACTGCATTGTTGAAAATTAGGGGTACAACTAGGAAAACAGAATTTTGGGGGAATCCCATTGAGACAGTCAACAAAAACTTCCCAAAGTGGGGATATAAACATTTTATTCAGTGGTAGAGAGTGAATTAGGTCTTCTTTATAATTTTCCCCATCTCTAAGTTTATATGAGTCATTTGTTGTGTTTTCAAGTGGGGCCCACTTGTTTTGCAGCCAACACTTACCACTAATTTTTTTTTTTAAATAGATTGGAATCTATTGTAGGAGGGAGAGTGGTAGGCAGTGGAATGTAAAACAAAAACCAATCTATAGTTTCCAAAGGACCTAGAGAGGCTGCCAAAATTAAAGTTGGCAGCAAACAGTTTACTAAATCTCTAAAGAAGAAAAAAAAAAAAGGTTATATTGCAAGTCCCATAAAGAGTGGTAGGTAAAATGTGTTTAATACTGATGAACAAAGTTTTAGCATGTATTGGAAAAACAGTTTCTAATATAAAATTACCGACGACTGGAAGTTATCTGCAAAATTTTATACCTAAGTACTTGCAGATGTAATTTATTTTTCTGACAACACCGCCTGTGTAATGAAAGTTGCTTTTAATAAAACATGAATGCAGTTAGGTTTTGCCAATTAGGTTCAGAGGAGTTGCAATCAGTCTGATTCAAGTTGATATGTAGCTCCTTAAATTCAGCACTGACCCATAGAATGGCTTCAGTATTTCTAAAGTGTTTATGAAAGATGAACTCCCAAAACTCCTCCAAACGCCCAGGCAGAAGGTAGGTGATCCTGGCCAACTCAGGACAGATGCCCCCCAAAGGAGTTACAGTGGTGGTGGCTATAGAAAGCCATGTGTTCTGGGTTGAGTATTAACACAAAATTACAATTGACATGAAAATAAGCCCATTCTCCATTTCATTTTATTCATGAAAATGTGAGCAAATATCTAATGCATGCAAACATCTAATAGCCATACATCAATTATCATTTTTACACAATCAGCCAGAAGACAAACCCTGGCTCCTACTATGTCAGCAACACTTCTTGATGCTGGATGGGATTTCAAGATATATAAAGACAAGTCCTGTCACCTTGAGCACCTTAATAATCTGTCATCAGAAAAAAATATATACAACAAAATGCAGTTTTTGGGTCTAGAATAAGGTAGGTCATCAGGATTTTGAACTTTTCATTTGGGTCCCTGAAGTTTTACAGTCAACAAATATTTGTTGTTTAAATATTTGCAAAACACAGAGGACAAAAGATTTGAAACATTCTTTGGACTCAGCCAGAAGACCTGTTTCTAATAGTTGCTACGTTTGTCACATTTAAAAACAATAATAATAATTCTTGCCCTGCCTAGTTTATTGGAATGTTGAAATGACACAGTATAATGATTTTAAGGGAAAGTGCTTTGAAACTTTAAATGCACTATGCAAACGTAAGTTACTGGTAAGTACTGGGAATAAAATAGAGGGCTCCTGTCTTTTGGAAATCTTACAGGTTGGTTGAAAAGGATGGTTTTTGCCTCTTGGGTTTCAGGTTCCCTGCTAGGTCACATATTAAAGGATTTCATAGGCGTGATCTCATACCTGTCCTGCAAGAATGAAGAAATTGATGCCTGGAATAGTGTGGACACTCAGGTGAATGGTTGGGATAGACCCTGACACTGCAACTATTTTGCTCCAAAGCTGTGATTCATCTGGTGACCTCACTTGCTCCCTCAGGAAGCCAATTAACAATGGAAGAACCTAGGATGTTCTGCATAAATGATGCAGACATAAATGCTGTGGGGATATCAAGGCATTGCCTCCTCAGAGCTGCGGTTCAGGTCACACTTTGTCAGCTCTTTCTTCCCCATTCCAGCCCGCACAGAGTCGGCAAGAAAAGTTAGTATTTTCTTGGTATCTGCAGCTGGTACTCCCCAGACAGGAACTGAAACACGCCTAACGGTGATTCATTCATTCTCATCTGAGTTTCTTCTTTCCTGTACCCCAGGGCACTTCCAGGTTCTGGCCCTGAAACGGAAGTCTATGTGTGAAAGAGACACACAGAGGCAGCTTCCTGGCTATTTTCATCTCAGCTGGCTTGCCAAATCCCCATTTCAAACCTGTCTCCTCTCTCAAAGTCACTGGAGTATCAAGCACAGTAAAGGCATGTTTCATTCCTTAATGGTAACTCCGATTCTTTGTTTGGTATTTAGATAATGTCCCTACTATCTGTCCTTAAGCAGATAATAGGGACAAAAGATGGAGATGGGCTGGTTCCCTGCAAAACCAGAGACTACTGCCATGAACACATTTTATTGTCTTTCAGCCTGTTTCGCTGAAGCATCTTGAACCCTCCCAGAGTTGGCATGAAGCATTTTTTTCTGACTTGAAAAGCATTTTTCTGTTGAATTTATTTTTATAGGTTTGAAATTATACTCCTTGTTCAGTGGCTTTTGAGGGACAAGTATGAATAACAGGAGACAATGGATTACAGAAATATTTAAATTGGCATGAACAGAAGCTGAGCTGGTACTGGGATGAGGCGAGTTTGAAAATTGTATATTGGGTTTCTTTGCATTAATTTTAATTTTAAAAAGTATTGCATTGAAGTGTTATTGATCTTGATTACTAGGTATTTTTGGTACCTCCATAAATTTTGCATCTTGGACAAGTATCTTACTGGCCTAAACCTAATTCTAGCCCTGGGCAAGTATCTTACTGGCCTCAACCTAGTTCTGGCCCTGCATAAGACACGTTTACTATGCTACCTGTGGATCTGTGGACTTCAGATGTTTTGTGGCTCCCTTGAGTCAACTCAAAGGGTGCCTTGTTGGAGCAGGATACTACTTCCCTCTTCTCCAAAAAACAACCCATGCTCTGCTTTGGTAACAGAAAATTGTTCTGCGTGTCTGCCCTGTGGTATAGAAGAAGAAAGTATGCAATCTAGGCTCTGTGCATGAGCTCGTTCAAGCCGGCACTGCTCAAACTTTAGCATGGTTACCAGTCACCAGGGACCTTGTTAAAAATCTAGGTTCCGATTAAGCAAGTCTAGGATGGGGCTTCCGATTCTGCATTTCTAGCAAGCTCCCAGGGGATGCTGATGCTGCTGGTCCCTAGATTATAATCCCTGGCAAGCCAGTCACCACAGCAGTGAATACATTTTATGATCATTTAGCTTGTTTGCCTGAAGCATTTTTAATCCTCTTGGAGTCGGAATGAAGCATTTTTTCTTACTTGAAAAGCATTTTCTGCTGAATTTACTTTTATAGGCCTTTTGAATAGCAAAGGTCTACATACAAACTGGTTGTTCATGGTCTATATTCACAAACATGGTTTGTTTGGACCAGAATTTTTTTTTTTTTTTAATTAGCCAAATAGTCACTTATCCTTAAAAAAAAAACCTCGGAATATCTATTAGCCTTGGATCAGCCTTTTTGCCTACTAATGAAAGGCTGGAGAATGGTAGGAAGCTATTTCTTTAGATAGGGCATAGGTTCTTCATTTTCCTATAATTCTCACCACACATATGCACAATGTGAACTTACTTAAGCTTTTCCACTTTATTTGCTATTGGTCTGGACTGCATAGGCCTTTGAATTTTGCAACTTCAATCTGCTATTTAGTTTGTCCAAAACATTGACTGGTATTCACCTAAATCAGAAACAAGTATATTGTTATTTGTTGACTCTGATTCTCAAGCAATTGGTCTATGTATTTTTGTGGCATCATGACCAGCTTACAGCATATCCAAAGGCTGTGTTTAAAATTAGTCTCATGAAGAAGAGGAAACAGCAGTAAAATCAACTCTCTAAAAGGCTTAGACCTTACTGACTCTTATATTTTGAAACCATTGGAAAATTCTATGTGTGATTAAGTTGAGGACTAAAGAATTAATGGAAGCACCATCTACTAATTTGTGTTTAAATTTGGCCAAGGCGTACTGTAGCATTTGGAGCAGAAAGCATGGGACTATTACTTGAATTTGGAGTCTAAATATTAAAATGGCACTCAAGCTAGTATGATTTGAATGATAATTACCAATTAAGTGCCTTTTTAAGACACAGATATTTGAACTACCCTAGTTTTTGTTAATCACTGGCCAGGCCCAGTTGCTCTTCAAATCCTGCCAACTCTATCCACTAAACAGGTCCCCATCTATTCCTTTATCTTCCTTCTCCAGCCACTACTCTGACTTCCTTTCTCATATAGATCATTGCAAGGGTCTCATAAATGTCTTCTTAACTTCTTGTATCATCCCTCTGCAAGTGGTCTTCTTCAACTTCCTGTGGAAGTGAAAAGCAAAAATTTACCAAGTTGCCCTCTCCCTACACCTCCTCAGTGACTATCCATCACCAACAGGACAAAAATTTAAAATTCTTTCATGCCATGTAAGGCAGCATCAGCTCCCATCTGTCCACCTCCCACACCACACAAACCTCCTGCCCCATGATATATCCATGCTAAAGACCTTAGAGCTCTAGGAATTTTCTGCAATGTCTTAAACTTCTTTGCTTTGTACTTACTGGCTCCCAGGCATATTGGTGACCCCTTCAAGGTGTTCCCCGTAGCACATATTATATACAGTGGAGTTCCACATTATGTGGGTGTTAAGCTCTAATATCAAAAAGCAGAGGGCAAAAATGAAGTATGGTCAAAATTATCTTGAGAAATTCTGTCATCCATACCACAGAGTGCATATGGTTTGGGTTATAAGCAAAGCCAATAGTTCTCCACATGGAACAAGGAGCTTTGAAAAAAGTTGATTACTGATTGACATAGTTGAATTTTAAGAACTAGAGAGAGAGGAATTGAATTTTTGTTAGCTCTCAGTTTCCCTAGCTATGAGATAGCTACTAAGTAATCCTTAATAATTTCACTCAGCTTTAATATTCTAGACTAAGAATCAAATACAAGTACCAGGCAGAAGAGATACGTAGGTGCTATGTTTGGGGTGCTAGGTAATTTGGAAGACTTACAACGTTTAAGTGTAGCAGGATGGACACGTTTTTGTGCAGTAGAACTTGAGGCACTTGGGAATTCCAGGCAGATCAACTTGGATGCTCTGTTCCCCCAAAGAGAAGCAATTAAATCAAGGGGTCCAAGCTACTCTTCTCGGATGCATTCCAGAGAAGGACATGGATGGGAACATGGGCTTTTGGAATGTGCTGACACCAAAAGGTACAGGAGGGCAGCAAGATGGCAAAAGGCTGTGTGGTGCAATATGGCACCTCTCTGCACTTCTTCAAGGCTTCAGGGAAACTATTGACTGGGGCTGGCAGGTGATTGGAGTTTTTGAGGAACATACCACAAAGGGTACAGTGTGGCATAGATCTAAACCAAGAAGGTGATTGAAGAAATAATTCAGGAACAATCTTTTAAAACAATGATGCTAGGAAATTTGCAAGGACTTGAAGAAGGACTGGAAGCTTATCCAACTCTGAGTGATTCATGTCAATCTCAGACATCTTCCAACCCTTTCTGAAAAAAGCTTCTGAAACAGACTAGGGAGCAGAAGGTGGGAGAGAGATCTCAAGTCAAAAGCTATGACTTTCTCTCCTCCTGATGAATCAATTTTCCAGAGTAGTGAGTTTCAATTCCCTCTAGACGATGTCCAAAGGGCTCTTCTGTTCATGAGAAACTAGAGCTAGAGGAAACTCATTTTGACTTTTTTTTTGCCCAGAAATATTACGACAGTTTCCATTTGTGACCTGTGGTTACTTTTCTTTCATGCTGTATGCAGCTCCTGCTATTTCTAGCATAGCTCTTTTTTTTCCCCTCCTTGTTATATAGACATCTGTGGTGTGTATTAGTTTTCATTTTTGTGAACAACATTCTAACTTTGAGCTCTGGAAAACAATCGTTTAATCAATAAATCTGGTATCAACTATGCCCACTATGTTTATTACTCTGGTAAACTTAATCATATGAAGCAATAAGCAAGCAATAACAGATCATAGCATTTATACCTGGACTGAACCTTTGAGATTATCCAGTGTAGCACTCATTTAACAGAATGGCCTGAAATTCAGTAGGTTTCAAGGTTTGGTATCATTTCATGGCAGAAATGGACAAAACCCCTCTCTCCCTCCCTTACGTCCTTTGCCCTTCACTCTGGGAATCTGGGGTTATTTCTGCTAGACTGCAAACAACATCTGATGAGGAATATCATTCCTTGATCTTGCCCATAGATTGAGAATCCAAAACTTTAATTTCCATAGGTGCCAGGAAGACAGCATAAAATAGGGAGGTGGCTAATGTATGATGTATTTTTGTGACCCATTTACTCTGTTATACATTAATAGGTAAGATCATGCTTCACTCTACTCCATCCCCAATAACTTTTCTGTATTTTTTTCTTGAAATATTTATTCTTTTGGGCCTTTTTTATTTTTCCATTTTTTGGTAGAGACATGAATATACAGAACTATTCCTAAAAAAAAAAAAGAAAGAAAGAAAAAGAAAAACAGACTAGCAACATGATCAATGTCAATTATCCCCCAGGTTCTGTGGCAGGGATTGCCCAGGGATGGCACACGCAGCAGCAAATTGCCAAGTATCTAAAGTGCCCACCGCTACACCACAGCAGCCACTGTGCTCCTGTGACAGAGAACCAGTAAAATGGGCTATTTTGATTTTCAAAAAGAAGTAGGAAGTCTGTATTTTTTGGTGAAATCTGCACATTTCTATTTACTTTTTTAAAGTTTTATTAATTATTTTCTTTTGATACAAGGTCTCACTCTGTTGCCCAGGCTGCTGGAGTATAGTGGTTCCATCACAGCTCACTGCAGCCTATGACCTTCTGGGCTCAAACGATCCTCCCACCTCAGCCTCCCTAGTAGCTGGGACTACAGGTGCCTGCCACCATGCCCTGCTAATTTTTGTATTTTTTGTAGAGACAGGGTCTTGCAATGTTTCCCAGGCTGGTTTTGAACTCATGGCTTCAAGCAAAACCCACCTCAGCCTCCCAAAGTGCTAGGATTATAGGCATGAGCCACTATACCCAGATGAAATCTGCTGATTTTTAAAATGCTGACCATCTGGGTTTTTTGAGCAACATGAGACAAACAAAACACACCTGTCTGAAATAGGAAAGATGGGTAGGCTTTGGATGGAAGAAGAGCAGCCAAGAGAAAAGACCACAGTCTTTGAACCAGCTACAGATGTGCTCAAGTCCCAGCTCCACTATGGACTTGTTCTTTATTTTGGGCAAATACATTAATCTTCCTTCTCAAGTTGGTTTCTCTAGGAAATAGACTCTGAGTTCCTGAGATCTGTGTGTGGGAGCTGTATCAGGAGAATGTACTAGGGGTGTTCTCAGGAGCAATGTCTGTCAGGGGAGAGTGAAGCATCACTGGGCAGAAAGAGAAGCTGAATCTCAGTGAGGTGATGCTAGAGTCCTTAGCTGGTCCTCAGACAGGGGGCTCTAGAGCTGGCATGGTCATTCACCAATGTCCTGAACTAGGCATGGGGGCCAAACCTTCATAGACCTGCATCAGTGAGTCATAAAATTTGGGTTATCACTGAGGAGGGAAAAGCCATTCCCTTCTAATTCCTGGGGAGGGATGAAAGTGTGAGCTGTTTGCAGTCAGCACCTGCAGCAGCAAGGAGAATGAGTGCCTTGGTCCAGAAAAGGGGGCAGTGCTTGGGGTGGCACCTCAGCATCCACAGCACTCTCTGAGCCTCAGTTTCCTGTTTGGTGTAAGAGAGATAAAAATACTTACCTTCCTTGGGCATTGTATAAGGTTAAGGCCATATACCATATGCAAAGGGACTAGAATAGTATTCGGCACACATCCAGCATGCAACAAAATGTGATTATTAGTGGATATGAGCATGAAGTCACTTGATAGCAAGGACCAGAAGCAGTGTGAGCAAAGTAATGGAGGTAGAAACAGTTTGACAATTTTAGGATATTAAGGAAAGCAGAGGTCCAGTATGGTGGCTCACATTTGTAATCCCAGCACTTTGGGAGGCCAAAGCAAAAGGGTCACTTGAGCCCAGGAGTTCAAGATGAGCCTGGGGAACATAACAAGATTCCCGTCTGTACTAAAGAAAAAAAATTAGCTGGTGGTGCACCATTATAGTCTCAGGTATTTGGGAGGCTGAGGCTGGAGGATTGCTTGAGCCCAGGAGATCAAGGTTGCAGTGAGCTATGGTTATAACACTGCACTCTATTGAACCCTGGCTTGGGTGACAGAGTGAAACCATGTCTCAAAAACAAAAAAAAAAAAGAAGAAAGAGAAGACTATAAGAAGAAAAGAAAAGCAGAAAGAGCAGCCATGGGTTTAATGTAAGTGATTACTTGGTATACAGCGTGGATTAAATATTTTGAGATCAGATAATAGAGATTCTTCAGATTTAAGTAAGGGAATCAGGACTGATGCAGTAGACACCGAGGCCTGAAGAAGGCTAAAACTTGCTGAAGGCAATTCATGCTCCATTCTGCATATTTTCCCATAGTGGCAGAAGACGATCAGTGGGCAACCAGCTTCCCTGGCTCTATGCTTAATGAGACGCTAACTGCAAGCAATGTGGGTGGGCATAAAGAAAGGCTTACTTAAAATGGATAACAGAAAGATTCTCAGAATGAGATATTGATTACCCTAGACTTATTTATCGAACTGGAAGCTGTTCTTTTATCCAGTGAGGTGGAGAAGTAACTTGAGGCTTTGGAAATGTGGACAAAGACCTCTTGGGATATACTTAGTTGCTTGGAGTAGATCACTACACCCCACCATGTCCCCAGAGGGGCATATAAGGCCAGCGGCAGCATCGTTGTCTTCAGCAAAATACATGGAGGTCTGGCAGAAGCAGAGAAGCTCAGGGTGGCCTGTTCTGTGAAAAGTTCTAACAGTATCACACATCAGAAGGTTGTCAGCCTAGTGTGACCAGGCGTCCAAAGTCAACTCAAAGCCAGCAAATAAAGGTGAACTTTCCTGTTTCCATTCTGGGACAAAAATGCATTGTGTGTTGCTCAGAACTAGCAGAGCCATGGGCAAGATGGGCCGTATCCTGTTTAACGATGGCTGCGGATATTTCTTGGCTGAGATTTCAGGTCAGAGTTATATATGAGCATGTGATCATACACAGAACTCATTTATATACAAGCAGAAGAGACTTTCTTCTCCTTTTTTCTCTTTTTGTGCCTCTTCTAAAATGTCATTTTTGATCTGGGGTTGAAAAATTGCCAGTTTCCAAAAGTTGGCCTATTTAGTCCCCAGTGGACACTTTTAAATGTTGAAGATATGCCTGTTGAAAATCTTCCCTTTGCAAAATTGGAGGAGAACTTCCTGCAGATTTCCACTGCCTTGCAGCAGCCCCTTCTTCTCTTAATGAAGAAATCACTTTTTACAATGTTCGTTATAAAATGGGGAATGGCTTGAATTATCTCTCTCTGCAGGGACTTTCATTTATCTGAAATATTCAACCTAATTAGCTAGGCCTACTGGTCAGGACTGAAGTTGATAGCCAGGGGCAATCTTAATACACTTAAAAAAAAAGTATACAGTACCTCTTTAACCAGATCCATAGTGAATATCTGAATACCTAACATATTTACTTGAACAAATAAAAAACATTGATGAGAGAGTTTCTAAATTCATCACCTCGAGATTGAGAGGGGTGATATTTCAAATTAGTGCAAATGCATCTAGAAAGTTAGCCAAGGCAGGTCAGTGTTTCCTCTTAAATGCATTAGTTTATGTGTGTGTTTTAAGTGAACACAGGATGTTTGTGCAAACACAAACCAGGGTATTATCTGGTTATCGCGGGTGTGAAAATTCAAGTACGGGTCAGAGACTGAGCATCGGAAACAGCGAGCTGTTTCTTTGACAAGCGTTAACCAGCTTGCGAGGCAGGGACCCAGAAGCAAATGTTTCCACTCCCTTCACCGGATAGCCTGGAAAGATAGCTATGCATCAGGTAGTTACTTAAGTGGAACCGCTGGTGTAGGGTTACCAGAGTCTTTTCCTTTTAGTGCCCAAGGGCAAAGAGCATTGTTAATGACGCCTACACCGGAAAGTAGGTTAAGAGGCTTGACACTGAACTGTTGGCGGTATTACAGTTTAACACTTGGCGTCCTCTGACTCAATGTATAGATGCCAGTTCATGCTTTGCAGCTTTACAGAAAACTGAAGTTTAGACATCTGTAGGTGGAAGGAGTGGAATTGATGAATCATCTGTACAAAAAAAATGAAATACATCTTTGTTTCTTTGAACTCAATAATACCCGGTGCCTGAAATGCGAATGTGTTAATTACAGAGATTTCAAAGCAAAACCATAGCTTGCAAAGGGTAAGTGTGTTTTTACTCAGCATATTAACAATACCTTTAGAGTAGGTGCTGTCATCTCTTGAGCAAAGGGATGTTTATGGAATTGAATGACAACAATGCATGGGAAGCCAAATCATAACCAGCACAGTCATAAAATGTCTCTTTCTATGATTACATTTAACAGATTATTCTCTTATCTGGCCCTTTATTAAGAAGATGCTATTTTTCCATGAGAGCTGAACACGGCATCCAAAAAAAAAATACAACGCACAACACTTTTTCCTGAAATGCATGCGTAATTTTAGACAGAAATAAAGAGAACCTTGAATCTCGTTCTTTCCTACAATTAAGGTCATATGTTGTTTTAAATACTGCTTGAATGCTACTAAATTCACATGGATACAGGATGGTGTGATGGTTAAGAGGCTGGGTTTGGGGATCAAAGTTTTCTCTTTTTACTCCCTGATTTGCAAAATGGGAGTAAAAATGCCGACCTTAAGGACTAAAGGAGATAATACACAAAGGTTGTTTAATGCCTAGCATATAGTATGTGTTCAGTAAACATCACATCACTATCCCAAATATTATTATTTTTCAGGTATATGGGTGAAAAGCTGTATCAAAATGAGGGCAATTTCTTTTTCTTTTGCATACATTTTTATGCAGGAGAATCTGAAAGAATTCTTAAGTTTTTTTGATTGTTTGTTTGTTTGTTTTTACAGCAAGAAGCGGTTCTAAGATCATCTAATCCAATTCATCATTTTACACCACAAGAAACTAAGGCCCAGAGAGGGCTAAGGGACTTGCTCAAAGTCCGATTGAATTAGAGGAAAGTGGACTAGATCCTAAATCCTGATATTCAGAGCAATATTCTTTCATTACATTCCCTGTCAATCTTTGAGCATGAAACTATGTTGATCTGGGAATGTATCATTATGTGTTATCAGTTAATGTGAGCACCGAGTCTAACTTACTCTAGCTGCTAACTGGGATGAGTAGTAACACTGCATACATCACTAAAATCTTTAGATGGTTATTGTTTTAAAAGTTCCTTTGTACATGCACTTGAGTTTAGATTATGTATGAGTTTTGGAATATGTAGTATCTATCTGTCTATAACTCTATAGGTATAATTCAAGTGGCACTTACAAATTAAGAGTAAGGGCAGTCTTTTACATTAATGTTAGAGACTTTTTAAATTTTAAGGCATTTGTCCTAAAACATTGCTATTAGATTGACTCTTAGGGGTTAAGGTAGACTCTCACTAAGAAGTTCATGATAAGATACTGCTAGGATATATTTTACTTTATTTTATATATATATATATATATAGAGAGAGAGAGAGAGAGAGAGAGAGATTTTGTTCTGTTGCCCAGGCCGGAGTGCAGCAGTGCAGTTTCAGCTCACTGCAACTCCACGTCTGGGTTCTAGCAATTCTCCTGCCTTAGCCTCCTGAATAGCTGAGATTACAGGCATACGCCACCATGCCTGGCTAATTTTTTTTGTATTTAGTAGAAACGGGGTTTTACCATGTTGGTCAGGCTGGTCTTGAACTCTTGACCTCAAATGATCCACCCTCCTCAGCCTCCCAAAATGCTAGGATTACAGGCATGAGCCACCGTTCCCGGCCTATATTTTAGGTAAGAATAAATTTTCCATGGATTTTTTTCATCAACTTCCATTAGCTGTGAGCAGTATAAGCCAAGAAATTAAGGAAATAAAACAGGAATATTTGAAGCAACATGAGGGGATGTTTCTAAATAGGGTGCTTTTCCAGAAGAGTAGATCCAGGAAACAGTATTAGGACATTGAACATCAGAAAAGTTAACTGAAGGTGGTAAACACCAAGACAAGAGGAATAATGGAGGTTCCAAGCATCACGGAATTTGGAAGACTTAGCTACAATAAGCCTTTTCTTGCTGGTAACCATTGGTTGTCATGGTCCCCATTACTAACTTGTTCATTTGCAAGAACACAGAAAATGTTGGTTTGTGTGTTACAGATTAATTTCTGGGGTGGTTGTCACCATGACTGATCACCAGTGTGTTTTACAGCAGGGGGATCTTGAAACTCAACACACCTTCTGAAACTCTATAGGCAAGGAAAAAACAGAAAAACTGGCTGGGTTTTGTTTGTCTTACAGCAGAAAGTTTGTCATTTTGATCAGGTAGAAATTACTCCATCATCATGGGCAGTTAACTTGCAGGAATATCTCTTTCAACCTCTGTCTGTAACCACTCTGCTTTAATGACCCAAGTGCCTGCCCTTCAGGCTTCCACTGACCTGAGGCTGCAAGAGAAGACCGAGAAGGTAAATACTACACACTGTAAATATTGCTTACAAATAACCCCATCTTCACATTCTTCTTGGCAACACACCTTGATTTTGTTTGGGATCCAGTTCCAGGGAATGAAAAATGATTGTTCCAAGTCCTATGGCCATCCTGTTTCTTCTGGCAAATGGTCTTTTGTCATCGGAAACGAACCAATAGAAGGACAAATCCAGCTTTTCAGGAAAAGTTTTTCTTCCAAAACAAAAAGCGGGAAAGGGGACAGCGCCTTGTACCTCTGCTCCACTTCCCTACTTGAAGGAACCGTGATGTCTGGAGCCATTGTAGCCATCTTGGGACCATAAGAAAAAGTTTAAGAGATTTTCAGAGAATTCTACCCAGTGCTCTGACATTGTTCAACTGCTGAATCAGCTCTGGAGGGCCTGTCAGTAAATTCTTGAGATATTAAGCTTCTGATGTCTAGGATTTTTTTGTTACTTGCAGCTAAATGTCTTTTAATTAGGTATAATGAGACTTTAGAGATGGCCTTAATTTTCTCATGGTTTTGTTCCTAAATTCCCAAATATTGGATATGTGGCTATTTGAGTTTGGGAGATAAAACCAGGTCTCCTAATGATTTTGTGAGTTTGGCCAAAACTGAACTTCTTCCAAAGGTCTGAGGACCATGGTTTCAAAGTAGGAGCCCTTCCTGTGACTACACTTAAAATATAAACTTAATTATTTTTCTATTTGTATTGGTAACATTCTTTTATCTTTTTTTTTTTTTTTGAGACAGTTTCGCTCTTGTCGCCCAGGCTGGAGTGCAATGGCCTGATCTCAGCTCACTGCAACCTCGGCTTCTTGAATTCAAGTGATTCTCCTGCCTTAGTCTCCCAAGTAGCTGGGATTGCAGGTGCGCACCACCGTGTCTGGCTAACTTTTGTATTTTTAGTAGAGATGGGGTTTCACCATGTTGGCCAGGTTGGTGTTGAGCTTCTGCTCAGGTAATTCGTTCACCTCGGCCTCTCAAAGTGCTGAGATTACAGGTGTGAACCACTGCACCCGGCCTCGTATTAGTAACATTCTAATTATTAAGAATTGGACAAGGCTGAGAAAAAAGCAGATAAAAATTAGAAAGCTACTCATTTTAACATGTTTATGATTTTTTTCCCCCAGACATATATATTTCTATAAGGGTATATCTAAAATGGGGCTAAACTAAATCCCCTAAAGTTTTTCCAGATTATTATTGAATATCATATTATGATAATTATTTTATTTTAGATTACTAAAATATTCTTAGAAAACTTGATATTTAATGAATGCTTATAATTCCTTTTTTCAAAAGCTACCATATTTCAAAATTTACTTTTCTATTTTACAGCATATTGGTGTTATTTCTGAGTTTCACTCCGTAAGTTACACAGTAGTGAACATCTTTATGCACAAATTACAACTATGTATTTTATTATTTCTTTGGAATAAGTCATAGCCATGGAGGGGTTAGATTAAAAGGGACATGAACTTTTTAATGATTTTAGTTGGAATGTGTAAACGTTACAAACTTTTTTTCCCTCTTTTAAACTGAGGCATAATTCACATACAGCAAAACTTAACAGCACTTGGATCTTTCAGTTACAGAACGTTGGTGTGGACATTTTAAACTCTCAGTATTGATTACATATTGCAAATTGCTTCCCAGGAAGGTTGTACCAATTCACACTTCTTCCAGCAGGATATGTTATTATTCCTTTCATTAAAAACTCACCAGTATTGACCCCTAACACCTTAACATAGCTGATAATTTGGTGGGCAAAAGTATTTAAATTGCATGCCATTTTCTTTCTTAGCTATTTGTATTTTTAGTGTGGATCATCTTTTGTTTTTGAAAACAGCACGTAAGTGGCATCACAATTTTGGAAGAGTTATTTAAATTAAGGTTAGTAATTCTTTGGCAGTTATTTAATCATCCTTTTCAGTTTGTTGTTTTCCTTTTATTTCATTTTTATTACTTACTAACTAAAATTTTTAAAAAGTCTCACATGTATTACTTTTCAGATGTATTATTATTCATCTTTTCTCTCATGATTTCCTCCATTGCTTTTATGATAGGGAATTCCTTGCCCATTTTAAAATAATCACCTACATTTGCTTTTAAGAAAAAAAGACTTATAGGTGATTATTTAAATCAAGAATTTTGTTTTCCACTTAATCCGCCTGTAATTTATTTTAGTAATGGTGTAAACAGTGGCACCGGTGCCCCGGGAGGCTGCTTCTCATCATGCACTAAGCATTCATACATACTAAAGGTCTATTTAAGAATTTTCTCATTTGTTTCTTTGAACCTGCCCATTTAAACTATTTTAGATTTTCTATACATTTTGATATTTGGTAGGGCAAGTCTTTTCTCATTGATGTTATTTTTTATATTTTTCTCCCCTGGTCTAGACCATTTGTTCCCTAGATGAAAATCATCATCACTTTTCCAAAACTCTGGTTTGAATAAACCTATACAATATTATCTTCCCAACCCAAAACATGATTCATCAGGTTTTATTTTATTTTATTTATTTATTACTCATTTTTCTTGAGATGGAGTTTTGCTCATTTTTCCCAGGCTGGAGTGCAATGGCATGATCTCCGCTCACTGCATCTCCACCTCCCGGGTTCAAGTGCTTCTCCTTCCTCAGCCTCCCGAGTAGCTGAGATTACAGGCGTGTGCCACCACACCTGGTTAATTTTGTATTTTTAGTAGAGACAGGGTTTCACTATACTGGCCAGCCTGGTCTTGATCTCCTGACTTCAGGTGATCTGTCTGCTTCAGCCTCCCAAAGTGTTGGGAGTACAGGAATGAGCCACTACGCCTGTCCTCATCTGGTTTTATATACCAAAACCTAGTGTGGCTGACAGATAGTGCTCACGTGGTCCCCTAGGCTCTTATGTAGCCATCCAGGCTCTTATGTAGCTGGCTTCGGATTAGGTGACTAGTTCTGGCCAATACACTGTAAGCAAAAGTGACCTGGGTCACTTCAGGACAAGAAAGTGTAAGCTGGGAGCACTTCTTTCTTCCCCTTTTGCAGTGACCTTCCTGAGTCAGCCCAAGCCCACGGTAGGCTATGCCTAAATAAGCAATAAACGTTTATTTTATAAGCCTCTGAGATTACAATTTTATTTTGTGATTTTCTTTTTTGAGACAGTTTCCTCTATCACCCCAGCTGGAGTGCAATGGCACTATCTTAGCTCACTGCAACAGAGCAAAACCCTGTTGTACAAAATATTAAGAAATTAGGCGGGCATGGTGGTGTGCACCTGTGGTCCCAGTTAGGAGGCTGAGGCGGGAGGATCACTTGAGCCCAGGAGTTTCATGCTGCAGTGAGGTTTGACTCCACCACTGCAATCCAGCTTGACTGACAGAAGGGGGCTATTTAAAAAAATGATACTGAGCACAGTAGCAGTAACTAAAAATCATCCAAGGGGAATAAAGCCTCATAAACCTCTTGAAGAGATACATTTCTAATAAAACCATTTTAATGTCTAATCATTATTAAATGGCATTTGTAATGTGATTATGTTATTTTGATCAATTGTGTCTTAGTAATTACGATTATAATTCAATCAGAAACAATTAGTAGTTAGAGCTTTATAGCCATAGAAATTAAAAATAAAACAAATTTCTATTTTCACATATTTTTGATGCAGAGAATTATGCCAAGATAATAAAAGACATTAAAATATTAAAATATATTACATTAGGGTAAAAATCAATGTGAAAAATATAATGGAAAGAAGAATGAAAATATGAATTAAAAGATACTGTAATCCCAGCACTTTGGGAGGCCAAGGCGGGTGGATCACGAGGTCAAGAGATTGAGACCATCCTGGCCAACATGGTGAAACCCCATCTCCACTAAAAATACAAAATATTAGCTGAGCGTGGTGGTGCGTGCCTGTAGTCTCAGCTACTCGGGAGGCTGAGGCAGGAGAATCGCTTGAACCTGGGTGGTGGAGATTGCAGTGAGCAGAGATCGTACCACTGCTCTCCAGCCTGGCGCCTGGTGACGGAGTGAGACTCTGTCTCAAAACAAAACAAAAAAAAAGATAAAAAAGAATGAAAAGAATTGACTGTCATGGAAAAGCATGTTATTGTACTTTTAAAATGAATGCAGGCATTAGATGGTATTTCAAATATGACAGTATGTAGATTCAATTGAGTATATTGGAAGAAGTTTTATTTTAAAATGTTAACATGTATAATAAGAAGAAATTACATTTTGTAACTACTTAGATTGGCAAAGGTTAAATGTCAACATTAAAATGTGGAAAGAAGCTCACAGTTTTTTCAAATCCTTTTAGGGTGAACAAGAGAAAAATGCTTGGAAACTCCTACCTTGGAAGAACACCCTTGTCTCATGTAAAATCTTGCATGTAAAATCTTCCACAATCGTTCCCTAGCTGTTTTCCAAACTTCCACACTTCCACTTTCCACCATTAATTCTCCCCTTTCTATTGTCAATTCTCCACTCAGCAGCCAGAGTGGTCTTTTGTTTTTGGTTGTTGGTTTATTTATTTATTTAGAGACAGGGTCTCTCTGTGTCACCCAGGCTGGAGTGTAGTGGCACAATCATAGCTCACTGCAGCCTCAACCTCCTAGGCTCAAGTAATCCTCCCGCCTTGGCCCCACAAGTAGCAAGGACTCCAGGTGCATGCCACCATACCCAGCTAAGTTTTTAACTTTTTGTAGGGACAAAGTCTTGCTTCGTTGCCTAGGCTGGTTTCGAGTTCCTGGCTTAGAGCAATCCTCCCATCTCAGCCTCCCAAACTCTGGGATTACAGATGTGAGCCACAGTTCCTGGCCTTGTTTTTGTTTTTTAAGCTCAATCAGATGACGTTACTCACAGCTCTGCTTGCAAATTCTCCAATGTTTTGTCATCCAATGCAAACTCCTCATGGGCTATAATGTCCTATGTAGCCTGACATCAGTCATCTTTTACCTCTTTTCTCCTTATTATGTTGGCCCCAGTTATATTGGACATTCTGATCCCAACACAGACAAACTTGTTCCTGCCTCAGTGCCCAGGAATGTGCTGTTCCATCAGACTGTAAAGCTCTTCCCTCCCATCATTCAGTGTCACTTACTCAGAGATCCTGTCCCTGATAGCCCTATCTGATTGCTCCCTTTGTACTGTCTCTGCCCTTATCTGCTTTATATTTCTTTCAAGCACATTGTACCATTTGAAATTATAAGAAGAATGTCTCCTTCTTACATTTTACAGAAGGAGACACACAAATAGCTTAGACACCTCCTTGTAAGCTACTTGTGTGTCTCCTTCTGTAGAATGTAAGTTCCATGAAGGCAGAAGCTTCTGTCTGTCTTGCCTCTTTGTCCCCAGCCCCTCGAATAGAATGTGGCACATACCAGGCATTCAGTTAATATCTGTTCATAAATGAATGATGCAATTAGAAACAATTAGATAATTATTCATATAAACAGTTTATATATTTAAACATTTGTATATTTAGGTATGTAAACAATTTATATGTGGACAATTTGTATAAATAATTATATAAAGGTACAATTTGAAACAATTTATATGTCCACAAATAAGATAAGTATTTTTCAATATAATAATATTCAATTAAAAAAATCATGTTTAATTTATCATAAGAGAAAAAGTTAAGAACATAATTTCACTGGAAAAAAGACAGGGTGCAAATATCTTTAGTTACATCTATAGCTGTATTTGTAGCTATATGTAAATCTGTATCTATATCTTTATATATCTTTATCTCTATATATTTATCTGTATCTATATCTTTATCATCACACTGGAGAAGATTAAATATCATTTCATAAAGAGGATAATATTATTTTGTGGGCATGAATTATTTTGTGCTGTTGTTATGAAAGTTGTATTTGTATTGTATAGGGATTTAGGAAGTTGGGGAAGAAGAAAGAAAGAAAAAGAGGAGAAATTGGCAGTAACTGGAAGGCATCCTATTAATTCACAGGTCCTGTTTTGAAGTTCTTGCATCCATCAAACCCAATTCCCAGAAAAGAGTATGAAGTCTACGTGTGTAAGGCAGGATAGATTACAGTAACAAACAATCCCAAAATATCAATGACTTAAAACAAGCCAGCCAACTGTGGCTCATGGGCATATCTGGCCTGCAACTATTTTGGTATAGCTTGCAAATTAAAGAGTTCTTTTTACTTTTAAGAGGTAATGTTTTAAAGAATATGGAATAGAGGTATGCTTCACAAAGCCTAAAACATTTACTATCTGCACCTTTATAGTAAAAATTTGCTGATCCCTGGATTAAAACAACAGCCTCCTAAGTCTCCCAAGTAGTTGGGGCTACAGGTGTGTACCACTGTGTCTGGCTAATATTCTTTTTTTTTTTTTTTCCATAGACATGAAGGCTTGCTTTGTTGCAGAGGCTGGTCTCAAACTCCTATCCTCAAGCAATCCTTCTACCTCAGCTTCCCAAAATGCTGACATTACAGGCGTGGACCACCTATAATCCTGAGGTCCATGTCTCTATGGGTTTGGAGGCTATTCTTATCTTTGTCCATCCTGCACCTGGGCTGATGGAGCAGCTGCCATCTTGTATGTTGCTGGTTGCTGTGATGGAGGGAGAGAGGGAGCTCTGGGCATCACGTACCTACAATTAATTATGTTGCTTCTTTAGCCCAGAAGCAACATATGGCATTTCTATTCAAAATTTTTGACCATATGTAATCATGTGGTCCCTCACAATCATAAGGGAACCAGAAAGTATGGTTATACACTGCAAGAGGGAATGAATGACTGCCATACCTGAAGAGGAACCATGAGATTCTTTGAGACCCAGAAAAGTTAAGTGGCTCTTTGAGGCCTAATTTCCAGATAGAGACAGAGGGATTAACACTAAATCTGCTTCTAGTGATTTCTGGAGAATATGACTGCATCTCAGAGTGTGAAACCAGGCAATTAACTACTGGAAATCGCTTAAATCTCTACTGCTTATTTAAACATTAGGGAAATATCATATTTACATAATTAAAACAAATGATAAACCGAGATGATAACAGAAGTTGTAAACTATGCTACCTCCAGGGATCCCCTTAGGTGATGAGGACAATGGGAATGAACGATCACCAGGGAGAGGTGAGGACTGCAGTAAGCTAGAGTGTACAGGCCCTTTCTAATGGATGGTGGTACCAGGTGTGGTGGTGAGCACCTGTGATCTCTACCATTTAGGAGGCTGAGGTAGGAGGATCGCTTGAGTCCAGCCTGAGCAACACAGGAAGAACCTGTCTTTAATAAAATTAAATAAAAGATAAAGAGTGTGGCTACTATTCAGCTCCAGTTGATTCTAGCCAGTGCTGCACTATTTTTTATTTTATGTCGAAGGGGAAAACATTAATCCAGGTTTTTATGTGAGATCATCCAGATTTTAAAATTGACAACAGATTTTGAAAGTTTACAAAAAAACTGATTGGCCCAATGAGCCATACCTGTGGACTTTTATCTGAAGAATTTTACTTTGCGAACTCCAGAGTAGGAGGACCCGTTTTTTTTTTTTTTTTTTGTTTTTTTTTTTAGAACAAGGCTCTGTCTGCTTGGGGCTGATGCCTTTGCATGGCAGAAACTTAGCTTTCCTGTCTTTTGAGTTAGGTTCTGATTCAAAGTAGTGAGTGTGTGTCTCTTAACATGTCATGATCCCTCTCTATCTCTCCCACGTCTATGGATGAGGTTTGTAACACTCCTGCAGTTTCTGGATGAAGTTTGCAAGGGATCTGTCAAAGCTGGGCTGGGAGTGATTCAGCCCTAAAATCTCAGGCCTCCAGAAGAGGAAGTAGCCTGGCACTAGGCCTCTCCTGGAGCACCCAGTCAAGCCTAGCAATGTGCCATCATTGCTGATGGGCCAGATGGTGACGGCGACAGTACCTTCTGTCTGCAGAGTGATGAGCCGACTGTCAGTTGGTGGCTTTTGCTTTTACAAGGTCTTCTTGCTAATGCATTACTGTGCTTGTGCCTAGCCTTGGGTTAGTACAGAGATGGTATACTGGACGTCTCTTGTGGCAATCCCTCATATTCTCTTGGGCTGCATTTTGATCCAAAATGGAGCAACGTTCTTCTTAGGAGTGTCATCTGACTTTGCCCTGCCCCAGCATATTGGGCATGGACTGCACTGTGTATCTCTAAACTTTCTACTTCAGGTCTGCCTACAGGAACCCATTTAGCTTGGCACTCACACATGTGCAAGAGATTTTGCACTCCTTGGGCAATTTCTGAACCCCAAAATGTGAATAATCAGGGCACATGGGTAAATACTCCCCTGCTCAGTCCTTTAGGCAGACAAGGCTGGGGGAACATTCTAGAAGCTCCTCAGAGGCTCCTAAAAATACTAGGCTCACAGTAGTAACATCCTGATGAGACATCCTCATCTCAATTTTCCTTCTTTTCAGGTGTCACTCTTTCCAATCCCTCACTGAGGTTCCCTGAGCTCATGTCCTATAACAAATTAGCCATGTCTCAAGCTCCTCTATCCTGGGGAAGCCACATTAGGATGAAAGGCACTCAATACATGTTGATCGAATACTTGTGACCCGTATTTTAAAATGAGGGTTTGAAACTTGTCATAACGAGGTCATTTCTAGGAACCCCTCACTCTAGTGGGGAAGTTATGATTAAATATATCAGGAATATCTGTGGATTACAATTCTAAATTGCATAGAAAAAAAAAAGCCACAGATCTCCTTGGGACTGTGCCACCAGGATGGATTTCCAGCTTTTTCAGCAGACCACTCTTCTGCCTCTTATCTTGATCCATCCAGGCATCAGTTCTTCACTTTCCTTCTCCTCCTGTCAACACATCCCTTGTTTGTAGATAAGGAAACCACCTAGTCAGGGATAAAAACTGAGTCATTGCCGATAGGTTGTTCCTGGCTGGCTGGAGCCCTGGATGGTGAAGAATTCTGAGGCTGCACGTGGCCTTTGGGGAGTGCTCTGATCCCGCAGCCATGTCTGTTCTTCGTAGACCTGGAGGAAGAGGATATTGGCCCTCTATCCATGAGGCTGTCTTCTGAGTTTCTTAACTGTTGTCCACGCCTATTGTAAACACCCTTGTTGAAAGCAGAGTTTAAGATTATTTTTATCAAATCATATATTTTTGGTTCACTAAGGACAACTTTGGACCTGATTCGTCCTAGCATTTTTCCTTCTACCACTATCATTTTGACATCATCCCCAGTTCTATATTACCATTTGAATCAGTTTGTTTTTTTTTAATCATCCCCAAAACAGTCTGCTGAGCTTAAGGAATTACAGTACTTGGTCCAAATAGCCCAGGAAGATGCCACATGCATTTATGTGTTACAAAAACAGAGGCTCCTAGAATAGCAGGCGTAGAAATGAGAGATGGCAGATGTCTAACAGGTCATTGGCAGCCCTGTACAATTTAGTTAAATGCTTGGTATTTTTTTACAGAATTTCTTTTATCATTCTCTATTTCACTACCTAGTTCAGTCACACCTGTTACAGAACTCCATTCATGTCTTCTATTCAGACATAGTTAGAATTCACTCTTTCATGCCACTTCCCTATCTTCATCTTAGTTCTAAGAAAACTTTCTAAAGCATCCTCAAGTTAGTCTGTTTAAACTACAGCAACAGTAACAAAACTTTATTGCAAACGTTCACCCAGAAGGTGGTTTGCTGAAGCAGTTTTCAGAACACAAAAAAGCTGGAAGTAGTCTGAATGTCTAAGAACGAAGGATTGATTAATTAAGCCTTCATACATCCGTGACATAGAATACTAGGCTGTCATTAAAAATGATGTCAGGCCGGGTGTGGTGGCTTATGCCCGTAATCCCAGAACTTTGGGAGGTCCAGGTGGGTGGATCACCTGAGGTCAGGAGTTTGAGACCAGTCTGGCCAACATGGTGAAATCCCATCTCTACTAAAACTACAAAAATCAGCTGGGCGTGGTGGTGCACACATGTAATCTCAGCTCCTTGAGAGACTGAGGCAGGAGAATCGCTTAAACTTGGGAGGTAGAGGCAGCAGTGAGCTCACATTATGCCAGTGCATTCCAGCCTGGGCGACAGAGTGAGACTCCATCTCAAAAAGAAAAAAAAAAAGAAAATCAATGTAAAGTTATCCATTTCAAATAATGGCCACAATAAAGATTCCAAAGTGACAAAAGTTTATTACAAAATAGTATGCAGGCCATGGCCTGAATTTTGTTAAAAATTGAATAGTTATTTTTCAAGTTTGAAATGTGATGTGCCACAGTTGACAATAGCTAATGTGTAATGCTGACACAATGGATGCCTTTTATTTTTAAATTTCTACTAGTTATATTTCCTAATTTATCTTTAATGAGCATGTACTGTTTTTATAAACAGAAAAACAAATGTCCATTTTAATAAGCAAAAAGCCTTACACCCTTTTTTTCTTTAATATCTGGTTAAGAGGGGTCATTCTCCATGAGTTCATTCAAAGACAACCACTGAGCTAGAAACTTTACAAATCAATATTTACCTTCCTGGTTCACCCCAGTCTGTGCTAATTGATAACCCTCTGAAGAATTTTCTGAATTTGAATTGCAAAGATCTCAGTAGGGCTCTTGCCTGCTTCAGCAAAAGCACCTTCTAGTTTTGTTAATTCTGCCAGGTTCATCTTCTGACTCTTTCAAGTTCTGGCAGGTTCATGCTCATTTGAGCTACAGATATCCAGGTGCAAATCAGGTAAATAACTGTCCCCAAATGCAAGGTTGCAGTCCTCTAGTTGCCTGCAAACCAGATCCCTCACTCCAGGGACAAAGGAGACAGCTTCCCCTATAAAGTTACCCCATGGGATTGCAGAGTCTTTCTGTGGGTTTACCTAAGCTCTGTTTATATCCTTGCAAACAAAGACGCAGAAAGTCACTGGAGCAGCAAGGTGTGTCTGGCACTGAGCATTTCTCTAGGAGCGCTGCCTGGGCTAAGTGTAATGTAACTCTTTCCCATCCCCTTCTCCCCCACTTTTAAAACCAAACTGATTACAAGTGTTGTTAAAGGTTACTGAACTAGAAAAACAAACCGTGCCATAGTTGATGCATTCCTAATTACAGATGGGAGTGCATTGGGAACAATTGTTTTTGTACCTCGACATTTCTCTGAGCCCCAATCAGGAAGTAGGCTGTTTCTCTTTGGCCACTTGTAAGAAAGGATTACTGACAATCTAGAAACTGCTATCAGCTTTCTTTTCTATTCCGAACTAATAGAAAACCATTTCTCAAGTATCAGCTTTTCCAACAAGTCTTTAGCAGCTAAAATTGCATCATAAAAACAAACTCAACAGATTTGATCCTGAGGTATGCACTCCTCTCTTCTGATCACTTTCCAGCTGAGAATATTGTCTGTTGCTGATAGCAAGGGGAGGAAGAAGAGGTAAGCCAGGGCTGTCAAGGATGTTTTCACCCTGAGCAGCGGCTCGTAAGTGATCACAGGAGATTCCTCTCCTTGTCATTTGCTGTGGCGTTTGCACCATTAGAGGACTCAGGGAGCCTGCCTGTTAGGTCTGCATCCATCCTCTGAAGTTTAAAATGAATCGGCTAAAGAAAACATGTTGGATTGACATCATTCATGATAAAGTCCTCAGTGAGATGAATCAGGAGTTATTTTTATTTTGTAACTTTCATTACCACCCAAAGCATAGCAACTACAGTCCATGCTCTCTTTACTTGTACAAGAATCTCAATGCCTTTCAAATATCAGGGAACACTTTCTGCAGTGGCTCCTCACCTCACCTAGTTGTTAAAAGAATAGAGAGAGATAGAAAGAGAGAGAGAGAGAGAAAGAGAGAGAGAGAGAAAGTGAGAGAGAGGAAAGAAGAAATCCCACTATACTCCACTAACACTAAAAGGAGACATGGAAAAATAGGAAAACACCTGGCCTTGTGCTTGCTAAGATGTTTGCTGTGGAAACAATCTGCTCATATTTAACGAGAAATGACATCATCAATCATTTGCGGCCATCACTTTAGCCGGCTGATCTCAAGAGTCGTGCTTTCTCAGATTGGAATAAAATTTAGGATGCAAGAAGAAAAATTTCTATACAAAAGAAAATCAAAATTATGGAAAGAAAAATGACCCTCAGGACAGGGCTTGTGACAATTGCATCTGGACCATCTTGTCGCTGTGCCAAGCCTCCATCTTCACAGAATCCTGCATCCTTGCCAAAGGGCCTAGGTACCATAAAATGCTTTCAAAACATTATATTTTAACAATGCCGAGCAGCAAAACGGTTTGCTTTTAATGGCCATCTGTATAAAGTCTCTTTTTATTTAGGAAAATCTATTTTAAATTAAGTATCATAAGCCCACAAGCTATAGCAAACAATATTTTTCACCATATGCTCTGAATTAATATGCCAACCATTGCAACGTCTATTTTTCTTCATAAAAAGCTGCCCCACCCTGATGTGGGTATGAGCTGGAGGGTGGGAGGTTAGGAATTTTCAGTAAGGCCACCGAGGATAGGATGATGGCAAGGAACCAAAAAGATAAAGAAGGATTTCTCCAAGGTTATCTCTCTTCTGCATCATCTCAATGCTGATCTATTTCCCTTTTAGGAAATTCCCTGATCCAGTTTTTCAATCCACTTTCCTCCTTTGTCTAGAAATTTTATACCCAAGAGTGCAAGCAAAGCTGGCCACACCTTGAAAGACTTAGGAAAGTTGCTGTAATTCCTTTCACCTGTTCTGTGTGCCACATTCAAGGGGGATACGGTTTGAAAGCAAGTTTCTTTCCTCAGGTGCTGGGCAGACATAGAAACTTGTTGACGGGCCCTAGTGCAGGCCATTCTGCTCCCTGCCCTTGGCTGGCATCTTTCCATTCCCTCCCTCGGTTTCCTTCTACAGGTCCCTTTCTAATGAATGTAAAGAGTGGGTGCCCTAGGACACGGAGCCCCAAGATGACCAAGAATCCAGTGAGCTTGATGAGATTACAGAATTAAAGAAATTCACTTAGGGGTGGTCTGGGTGCCTTTTGTCTTTGCAAAGGATCATGGGATGATTTGGGAGCTGGTTTCATGGGCGTTTCAGATGCCCCTCACCTCTGAACATGAACATTTGATCCTTTGCAAGATCACAGGGCTTGACTGCATGGGCCAGCACCTCTTGTGCGGGACGGTGGCACCAGGAGTTGCTTCCGGCTGTAGTATAGCTTTCTCCAGGGAGACTTAAAAATCATTCAGCCTGAGACCTGATTTTCTTTGCTCATGCCTCTCCTCTAACAATTTTTCCTTTCTTTCGTCTTTTTCTCCCATCTTTCCACGTGTCCTTACGTTTTTCTTTCCTTTTTTCTTGTCCCCTACATTTTTTGGTCTCTGCCTATGCAACCTTACATGTTACTCTAATTATTTTTAATACTTAGGCTTACTCGTGACATTTTTATAACTACTAAGTACTATCCAATTTACAAGTATCATCTTCAAATCTTATGATAGAGATTTTGGTTATTATCGCCTGCATTTTAGAGATGAGGAAATGGATTCTCAGAGAGGTATATTCATATGATTCCAAAGCCAGTGTTCTTTTTCCTTTGCCTTAATGACTGTCATGCTCTATGTTTGGCTCTAATTTTTTTAGTGGGGAGGTAAGCTGAGGTTTATGGCTTCATACAGTCCTTGGGCTCTCCCAACTGGTCTACTTATCCATTCATAAATTTCTCACTGTTGCTTTCCTCATACTCCTCTCTGTGTCATATATTGTCTACTGGGCCATGTGAGAGATGTGGTAGAAATACAGGAATTAGAGGAAAAGCTGAGTCAGACAGTGATCCCTGAGCCTCGATTTTATTTTCCCTTAAATGGAAGCAGAGGTTGCACTTAAAAATAGGACTTACCTCTTCTTATCGAGGTGCAAATGAATGAGACAGTACATAGTAAGTACTTTTGCTGACCTGGGACATACTAATTAGTTAATACTGCTGTCCCTCCTTCTCCAACCTCACTTTGAGCAACAGTCCCCTTCATCCCTTGCACGTCAGCCTCACCAACTGTCCCAATTCCTCTTAAGGTTACAGGCTCTTCCCTGAATGAATTTTCAGGTCCATGGTTTCTTCTCAGTCCAAAATTTCTCTTTCTGTCCTTTGCAAGGGCTACATATCAAGGTTCTTTGATTGTAAGAAAAAGAAACAAACTTCAGTTAATTTTGTTAAGAACAAACTGACCAACAGGCTGAGTTTACAAAAATGAAAAGAGCTGAAGAGCTGGGTCACAGAAAAAACAAGAATCAGGACAACTCTTCCAGTGTGTATTGCTGGGTAACCAACTGCCTCCAAACTTGTGGTGTAAAATAACAACAATCATTTATTTTATTTATGACTCTTCAGTGTGAGCCGGGATCGGGGAATAATGTCTCAGTTCCACGTAGCATTGGCATGGCCTGGCTGGGGCTGGAGGATCCACTTTCAATATGCCTCCGTCACATGGCTGGTAAGTTGGCGCTGGCTTGCTGGCAGCTCGAATGTAGCTGGAGCTGAGATCTGGGCTCTTAGACTTCTTCACAGTGTGGTAAAGCTTTTACTACTGGCCTCATTGCTATGAGCCTGGAATTGGAAGATCATGGAATAAGAGCCACTGGATTCCATGGTGGCTGGTCTCCAAGAATATGTATTCCTGGAGAACTGGACGAATATTGCACAGCATTTTTTTTTTTTTTTGAGGCAGATTCTTACTCTATCACCTAGGCTGGAGTGCAGTGATATAATCTCAGCTCACTGCAACCTCTGCCTTCCAGGTTTAAGTGATTCTCTTGCCTTAGCCTCCTGAGTAGCTGAGATTACAGGCACATGCCACTATGCCTGGCTAATTTTTGTGTTTTTAGTAGAGACAGGGTTTCACTAAGTAGGCCAGGCTGGTCTCGAACTCCTGACCTCAGGTGATTCACCTTCCTCAGCCTCCCAAAGTGCTGGGAATACCCGCGTGAGCCACCCTGCCCAGACAGATACTGTGCACCTTTTATTATCTAGCCTCAGAAGTCAGAGGCTCATTTGTACCATAATCATGAGGTCACTCAGATTCAGTTGGAGGAGGCACATCTCATAGGCAGCAAGTCAAAAGTCACATTGTAAGGAGAGCAGGTGAGACGGAAGATATTGTTGGAGCAATCTTTGGGAAGTATAACCTAGAGAGCTCCTCTGAAGAGGTTCCTAGGACAGGCCTACGGCATTGACATCCAGGAACTCAGCAACTCCTGCTACCTCTTCCTATGTGTCTGATTTGAACTTCACTTCCAGGAGAAAAGAGTCTGATTGGCCCAGGCTGTGTTATGTGCCTTCCCAGGGTCATGTGATGGGCATTCCTTCTAGGATCACAGAGTGAGACAGGTCAGACCCCAGCAACGTATGTCCACTGCCCCTGCTTAACTCTCAGTTTAAATTTCACTCATTCAAGGAAAGCCTTCTTGAATCCTTAAGTTTACCTCTGGAACTCTGGCTCTTTTCCTTTACTCATTCTACTTCTTAAATTTACAGCACATTTTACTTCACAATTAAAATTATTTTTATGTAATCTCTCTCTCTTTGATATTGTTTGGATCTGTTTTCCCCCACCAAATCTCATGGTGAATTGTAATTCCACATTAGGGATAAGGTTGGAGGTGGGGCCTGGTGGGAGGTGATTGGATAATGGAGGTGGTTTCTCATGAATGCTGTAACACCATCCTTTTTGTTACTGTCCTCCAGATAGTAAGTTCTTGTGAGACCTGGTTATTTAAAAGTGTGTGACCTCCCCCACCCCTTGGTCATTTAAAAGTATGCATCACCTCCCTGCTCTCTCTCGCTCCTGCTCCCACCGTGTAAGATGGCCTGCCCCCACTTTGCCTTCCTCCATGAATATAAGCTCTCTGAGGCCTCACAGAAGCAAATGTCACCATGCTTCTTGTACAGGCTGCAGAACTATGATCCGATTAAACCTCTTTTCTTCATAAATTATCCAGCCTCAAGTATTTCTTTATAACAGTGTGAGAACAGACTAATACACTCCTTCATTAGTCTAACATCTCCATGGGCAGAGACCATTTCTCTTATATCTTTTACTGGATATTTCTTGGTTACCACTTCAAAATTCCCCCAGTCCTGCCTCTTATTCCAGTTAGGGTGACCGGTTCCATGTGGCCTTGACAGGCTTAGAGCAATTGCAACAGAATATTCCCTATCCTTGGGGTTTGTTTTTTGAACATGGGGGAAAGGGACAGCTGACTTTTGCAGAAGTTTCCCAGGCTCTCATGTCAATTGCTTTCTGTCTGTTCTGGCCCTTAAGAGGCACTGGAGAGAGATTGAAGAACAGGAGGAAAGGAGAAATGGTATTTCCCTGTCTGCCTCTAGTGGCAACTATGGCGGTGGCTGGGCAGAAGAATCTGCAGCTGCAGCTTTCCCTGAGGGTCCCTCTCTCCCTGTCCTGACTTCTACTAGAGCACAGGATCAGCCAGCGTTCTAGCCCATCCTGGATGACCTTGGCTTCTCATTGAGACCATATCTGCTGTGGGTTGAATTTTGTACCCCTGAAAGATATGTTCAAGTCCTAACCCTCAGTACCTGGAAATGTGACCTTATCTGGAAATAGAGTCTTTGTAGATGTAATTAGTTAAGATGAGGTCATTTTGGAGTAGGGTGGCCCTAGTCCATTGTGACTGGTGGCCTTTATTTTTTGAGGTGGAGTCTTTCTCTGTCCCCCAGGATGGAGTGCAGTGTTCAAATGATTCTCCTGCCTCAGCCTCCCAAGTAGCTGGGTGTGCACTACCACACCCAACTAATTTTGTATTTTTAGTAGAGAAGGAGTTTCATCATGTTGGTCAGGCTGGTCTCAAACAGCTGACCTCAGGTGCTCCACCCGCCTCAGCCTCCCAAAGTGCTGGGATTACAGGCGTGAGCCAGTGACTGGTGACCTTCTAAGAGGAGAAGACAGAGATGCAGGAGAAGGCCATGTGAACATGGTGGCAGAGCCTGGAATGATACCTCTACATCAGTGGTCCCCAACATTTTTGGCATCAGGGACTGGTTTCGTGGAAGACAATGTTTCCACAGTCAGGTTGGGGGTTGGGTAATGGTTTCAGGGTGAAACCGTTCCACCTCAGATCATTAGGCATTAGATTCTCATAAGAGCACAGCCTAGAACCCTCACATGCACAGTTCACAATAGGGTTCGAGCTCCTATGGGAATGCAATGCTGTCGCTGATCTGACGGGAGGTGGAGATCAGGTGGTAATGCTTATGTGCCTGCTGCTCACCTCCTGTCATGCAGCCCAGTTCCTAACAGGCCACAGACTGGTACTGGTCCCAGGGATTGAGGTCATCTGCTCTACATGCCAAGGAACGCCATATTCAGAAACCAGCAGAGGGCATGGGACAAATTCTCCCTCAAAGCCCTCAAAGGGAACCAACCCTGATGACTCCCTGATATTGGACTTCCAGCTTCCAGAAACGTGGAATAACATAGTTCTCTTGTAGGCATCCCAAGGAAATGAACACAGCCTTCTTTCCACGTTGCCCCTGGAGCTTCTCACCAGTTGCTGATCTCTAAGCTACTTTATTCATCTTCTGTGCTTTCCCTCAGACCTTTAAACTGAGATTTAAACTTAGTGTTAAGCAGGGGCAGTGGACATATATTGCAGGGGTCTGACCTGTCTCACTCTGTGATCCTAAAAGGAATGCTCATCATGTGATCCTGGGAAGTCACATGACACAATCTAAGCCAATCGGACTCTTTTTCCCTGGAAAAGAGTTACCCACAAAACCAGTCCCTTGTATTCAGTTCCCACTGTTTGAAATCACTGGAGTGCTTTCAGTTTTCTTATTTTGTTTTAAATCTTTCCCTTCCTTCCTTCCTTCCTTTCCTTCCTTCCTTCCCTCCTTCCTTCCTTCTTTTCTTCCTTTCTCTTTCTGACTGTGCTGCCCAGGCTGGTCTCCACCTCCTAGACTCAAGGAATCCTCCTACCTTGGCCTCTCAAACTGCTGGGATTAAAGGTGTGAGCTGGCCTTGGTTTCAGTTTCCTTGACAGGCCCTGAGTGATACTATCATATAATATCTACCACTTACATGCCAGACTTTGTGATAAGTATTTTACCTGTATTATTTCATTTAATCCTCATATCAATCCTATGACAGAAGCATCGTGCTTGCATGCACTGAACAGATGGAGAGAATGATAAAAAGTATAACCTGACAAAGCTGTCTAACTAGAGATGAATGGGAGATTCAAACCCAGGGCTGGCTGACTGCACGACTAAGGCTCTTAAGCCCAGCTCTGTTCCGCCTTTCCCATGCTGGTTCTGAAGTCAACAGTTCACGTGTGTGGCATCTGTGGCCTGTTCTATGGCCCTGTTCTTTCTCCTGTTGCCTGAAGCATCGCCTCTGCCAGACTCAGCATGTGCGCTGTCTTGGCTTCTCAGCGAAGTTGGATCTAATCTCACAGTGGTGAGTCTTCACCACATATGCAGGAAGCATTTCTCCCAGTCTTCCAGACATTTCTCTTCTCTGTTCAAGAACTAAAAATTCCTTATACAAGATTCCTTATACAAGAGCCCATCTTGGCTGGGCGCAGTGGCTCACGCATATAATCCCAGCACTTTGGAAGGCTGAGGTGGGTGGACCATGTAAGCCTGGGAGTTTGAGATCAGCCTGTACAATATAGTGAGACCCTGTCTCTACAAAAAATTAAAGTAAAAAGGGTGCATCTTTGCTCAGAGTCGTCTTATAATAGAAAATATGATGTACAGGCTGGTTGCAGTGGCTTGCGCATGTAATCCCAGCATTTTGGGAGGCTGAGATGGGAGGATTGCTTTACCTCAGGAGTTGGAGACCAGCCTGGGAAACATGGTGAAACCCTGTCTCTACTAAAAATAAAAAATAAAAATAAAAAAATAGCTAGCCGTGGTGGTCCACCTGTAGTAATAGCTACTCGGGGACCAAGGCAGGAGATCGCTTGAGCCTGCAAGGTTGAGGTGGCAGGGAACCGAGATTCTGCCACTGCACTGAAGCCTGGGTGACAATGTAAGATCCTGTCTCAAAAAAGAAAATACAGAAATATGTACAGAAAAAAGAGAGAATAATATTGTAAACACCTATTTATCCATACATATCTAGGTTGAATTGAAACATTAGAAAGTGCACTTGCTTCAGACATTTCTTTTGTTTGCAAACAATTGAAGCTTCCATGTATCCCTACTCATTCCCATTCCCTTCTCTTCCTCTCTAGAGATTACTGTCATGTCGAATTTGTATGTATTATTTCCTTGCATGTTTTCATACTGTTAGCATCTGTGAGGGCCTGATAAGCAATATTCAATACGATTTTGCATTTTAGAAAATTTTATTGTAAATGGTATCATACTTTATATGTTTCATAGATTTATCAATGTTAATTTGTATAGCCCCAATTTATTTAACTACTATGTAATATTTCATTATATGAATAAACAACAGTATATTCATCTATTCTACTAATTGCCTTTTAGGTTGTTTCCACAAACAATACTGGAACGCTCTTTAACTTATTTTCTTGTGCACATAAGTAGGAGTTTCTCTAGGGTGTATGCCCATCTCCAAATTTTCTAAATTTTTTCCAATTGCCCTCCAAAATGTTTATACAGATTGAGCATTCCAAATCCAAAAATCTGAAATCAGAAGTGCTCCAAAATTCAAAACATTTTAAGCACTGAAGCTCAAAAGAAATGCTCATTGAGACATTTAGCATTTTGGACTTCTGTATTATGGATGATCAACTGAAAGATACAAAGCAAACATTTCAAAAAAAAAAAATCCAACATCCCAAACAATTCTGGTCCCAGTGATTTCAAATAAGGGATATTCAACCTGTACCAGTTTGTCCCCTGTAATATAATAAAAATATATGTATTTGGTCTTAATGCCTTATTCCTGAAACACAGTTCTAAAAAGGCTTGGAAATCTCTGGAGTGATAAGTGTCTTTTGTGTGCCAGTTAAATAACTGGGGTGCTGGTGGACCTTAGATAGCTTCAAGTTGAGGGCAGATCTCCAGAAAAGCTAAGCATGATTAGAGGGGTGGCACTTTCAGCCTCACCTCTTTATCTCCAGGGAGGGGACAGGGGCTAGAGATACAGATAACCACCAATGGCCAATGATTTAATAAATCTTCATTCTGTAATCAAGATTTATTGGAATGGAATCTCCATAAGAGACTCTTAAACAAAGGGGCTCAGAGAGCTTCAGCAATGGTGAACACATTCAGGTGTTGGAGGGTGGGTGGCAACCCCAGAGAGGACATAGAAGCTCCATGCACACTTCCCTATCCATACATTCCCCACGCATCTCTTTCATTTGGCTCTTCCTGTGTTGTATCCTTTATAGTAAACTGATAATAATAAATCAAATATTTCCTTGAGTTCTATGAGCCACTCTTGCAAATTACTAAACCTGAAGGGAGGAGGTTATGGCAACCCCTAGCTTTGTAGCAAGGTTGGACAGAAGTGTAGGCACCTTGGGTACTCAATACTTGTGACTGGCATCTGAAGTGAGGGTAGTCTTGTGGGACTCAGCCCTTAAATTGGGGGAATCGGATGCTAACTCCAGGTAGTGTCCAAATTGACTTGAATTGTAGAATGTCCAGTTGAGGTCCAGAGAGTTGGCACACTGGTTGGTGTGAGGAAGATCCACTCATATTTTTGGTGTCAGAAATGTGAGTAAAAGGTTCATAAAGCCTTCTCAGAGCATATGAGAGTTGCGTAGTCAATTTCTTTATGAGCACTTGGTATTGTCAGAGATTAGAATTTTTGTTAAATTTATTATGCTTTTAATTTGATTTATACTTCCTAATAATTCCAGAAGTTGAGCATCGGTTTACATATCTATTGATTATTTAAGTTGCCTTCTCTGTTTATTACCAGCTAATACCCTTTGCTTTTTGTACATTCTGCGTAGTCTCCTTGCTGGTTGTACGTATTGCAAATACCTTCTCATAAGCTATGGATTGTCTTTTCACTTGGTTTAATATAATTTTTTCTTCTATGGAAATTTAAATCTTCATGACATCAGATTAATCAGTCTTTTACGGTGTCTGGTTTGTGTAACTTTTTGATTTTGCTTTTTCGAGACAGGGTGTTGCTCTGTTGCTCAGGCTGGAGTGCACTGGCGTGATCATGCCTCACTGCCGTCTTGAACTTCTGGGCTCAGATGCTCCCTTCCCCACTCCTCCAGCCCTTCCTTAGCCTCCCTAGTAGCTGGGACTATAGGCACATGCCACCACAGTTGGCTATTTTTTAATTTTTGAAAAATTTTCTTCTAGAGACGGGGTCTCACTGTGTTGCCCAAGCTGGTTTCAAACTCCTAGCCTAGAACAATCCTCCTTCTTTGGCCTTCCAAAGTGCTGGAATTATAAATGTGAGCCACCACACCTAGCTGAGTGTTACTTGTTGTAAGAAATTGTTCTTCGGAATCATTGTGTTTAAACTGCAAAGATTCCAACATTTGGCCACTTTTCTTCTTAACCAGCTTCTCTCCTAACCACATTCCAGAAAAATACCCAGGCTTTCAGGGGACTTTTGCAGGCACACTTTTTGTTCTGTTCACTCCTTCCGGTGTCTAGAACTCTTGATCTTTTCATAGATCTAACCTCAAAGTCATACCTAGTATGTTCCAAAGTGTTATTTCTCAGGACTTAGATCCATAGAATATCTCACCATGAAAGGGATCTGTGGTCAATTAAGTTTGGAAAAAAGTTCAGACTATACAATGAATAGTTAGTGTATCAAAGTCTTTAAAAGATCCTACAGAAGAGAAACTGGCAAGTTTGCTTAATCCAATGTTCCTAATTTCACCATGGCATCATCTTTGGGGTAATATCTATTAGCATCTTGTAGAACTTTGGATAACTACTTCTTGGATTATTGCAAGCCTTTGGATAATTTCCAGAGATCTTAAAACTACCAATTTCAACAAATTTGACAGCATCCTCATTGCTTTCATAAAGGAGATTTTTGGATTCCCACCATTCTGGAAGTTTGCCTCATAGCAATAATATATTTTGTATTTTTATTTTTTTTTAACTTTTGCTTAGGTTCAGGGGTACATATGCAGGTTTGTTATATAGTTAAACTCAACCCATGGGGGTTTGTTGTACAGGTTATTTTGTCACCCAGGTACTGAGCCTAGCACCCAACAGTTATTTGTTCTGCTCCTCTCCCTCCTCCCACCCTTCACAAAGTAGGCACCAGTATCTATTGTTCCCTCTTTGTGCCCATGTGTTCTCCTCATTTAGCTTCCACTTATAAGTGAGAACACAAGGTATTTGGTTTTCTTTTCCTGACTTAGTATACTAAAGATCATAGGCTCCACTCCATTCATTTTCCTGCAAAGGATGTGATCTCATTCTTTTTTATGGCTGCATAGTATTCCATGGTGTATATGTGCCACATTTTCTTCATTCAATCTGTCATTGATGGGTATTAAGTTGATTCTACGTCTTTGCTATTGCAAACAGTGCTGCAATGAACATATGCATGCATGTGTTTTTAGAGTAGAATGGTATCTATTTCTTTGGGTATATACCCAATAATGGAATTGCTGGGTCAAATGGTATTTATGTTTTTAGCTCTTTAAGGAATCACCACGCTGCTTTCTGCCATGGTTGAAGTAATTTACACTCTCACCAATAGTGTATAAGCATTCTCTTTGCCTGGCAACCTTGCCAGCATCTGTTTTTTTATTTATTTTATTTATTTTTTTGACTTTTTAATAAGCCATTCTGACTGGCGTGAGATACCTCATTGTAGTTTTGATTTGCATTTCTCTAATGATCAGTGATATTGAGCTTTTTTCATAGACACTTGACTGCATATATGTCTTCTTTTGAAAAGTGACTGTTCACATCTTTTCCAGAAATAATATTTTAAGACACACTTTGACTCTGATTTCTCCTTTTCTGTGAAACCATCCATCAAAGCTACATTGCTTACTCTTTTCTTCTTCAAATATCTTTATTTATTTATTTCTGAGACAGAGTCTTGCTGTGTTGCCCAGGCTGGAGTGCAGTGGTGTGATCTCGGCTCACTGTAACCTCCTCCTCCCAGGTTCAAGCAATTCTCCTGTCTCAGTCTCTTAAGTAGCTGAGATTACAGGTGTGCACCACCATGCCTGGCTCATTTTTGTATTTTATTTTATTTTTTTTTAGTAGAGACAAGGTTTTGCCATGTTGATCAGGCTGGTCTTGAACTCATGGCCTCATGTGATCCAACCACCTTGGACTCCCAAAGTGCTGGGATTACAGGCAGGGTCACTGCATTTGGCCTTTTAAATCTCTTTATATTGACGGTCTCTCTTGAATTATCTTGGACTCTCAAGCACATTCCTGGTGTCCACACATTTGACAGTGCTGTGAAAAGGACTTACAAGTGTAGTTCTTTTTAAATTATATTGTAACTTTTAACTTTTTAAAATTTTTGATAGAGGTCAGTTTACACCCTGGTTGTATGTCTCAAGTGTTTGTTTTGTTAATCTGTGAGTTATTGTACCTCAGGACACATTTTCCTGTAGAAACAATGTTCTGCATCAGAGCTTATCAAACTTTAGTGGGCATACAAATCACCTGGGGGTACTTCCTTATTAAAATGAAGATTCCGGCTCAATAGGTCTGGGGTGGAGCCTGTTATGCTTTCCTAAGTTCCCATGTCATGGTCATGCCCATGCTCAAGGTCTGCAGACAACAGTTTGGGTAGTGTGGTTCTGTAAGGCTATTATGAGACTTAAACATAAGACCTAACACCATAAAAACACTAGAAGAAAACCTAGACAAAACCATTCTGGAAATAGGTGTAGGCAAGGACTTCATGACCAAAACACCAAAAGCATTGGCAACAAAAGCCAAAGTAGACAAATGGGACCTAATCAAACTCTACAGCTTCTGCACAGCAAAAGAAATGAAGATTCATTAGAGTGAATCGGCAACCAACAGAATGGGAAAAAATTTTTGCAATCTACCCATGTGACAAAGAGCTAATATCCAGACTCTACAAAGAACTAAAACAGATTTACAAGTAAAAAACAAATAAGTCCATTCAAAAGTGGTCAAAGGATATGAACAGACACTTTACAAAAGAAGACATACATGAAACCAACAAACATGAAAAAATGCTCATCATCCACTGGTCATTAGAGAAATGCAAATCAAAAGTACATTGAGATACCATCTCACGCCAGTTAGAATGGTGATCATTAAAAAATCGAGAGACCACAGATGCTGGAGAGGATGTGGAGAAATAGGAACACTTTTATACTGTTGGTGGGAGTGTAAATCAGTTCAACCATTGTGGAAGACAGTGTGGCGATTCCTTAAGGACCTAGAAATAGAAATTCCATTTGACCCAGCAATCCCATTACTGGGTATATATCCAAAGGATTATAAATCATTCTACTATAAGGACACATGTACACGAATGTTCATTGCAGCACTGTTTACAATAGCAAAGACCTGGAACCAACCCGAATGCCCATCAATGATAGAATGGACAGGGAAAATGTGGCACATATACACCATGGAATACTATGCAGCCTTAAAGAATGATGAGTTTGTGTCCTTTATAGGGACATGGATGAACCTGGAAACCATAATTTTCAGCAAACTGACGTAAGAACAGAAAATTATACACTGCATATTCTCACTCATAGGTGGGTGTTGAACAATGAGAACACATGGACACAGGGAGGGGAGCATCACACACTGGGGTCTGTTGGGGGGAACTAGGGGAGGGACAGTAGGGGGTGGGGAGTTGGGAGAGATAGCATGGGGAGAAATGTCAGATATAGGTGATGGGAAGGAAGGCAGCAAATCACACTGCCGTGCGTGTACCTATGCAACAGTCTTGCATGTTCTTCACATGTACCCCAAAACCTAAAATGCAATTAAAAAAAGGCTATTATGCAGAATGTAGCCTTTATGAAAGACTGCATTAGGCTCTAATTTGGTGAAAATGTGTTCCTGAAATACCAAATAAAGGAATAATGTATGATGAAAAGGCTTCAGATTTCCATCAAACTGCAGGTCATCCAGTCATTCATAATATAGGTTAAGAAAGCTTTAGTGGGCTGCTGTGTGAACCAATAATCGGGTATTGTGTCAAGCCATGGACAGTCAGATGTGTAGCTGATATTCATATTCATGTAAGTACTGCCTCCTTTGTGAGTCTCCATTTAGCAAGACCTATCTCCTCACTGAAATAGGTAGCATCTTGTGCCTGTGATACATACTCACTACTTTCCTTCTCGGGGTACCTAGCAGAGTGGGAGGAGATTAATGTAGGCAGGTGGTTTAATTTTTAGATTCCACTGTGTGATGCTCCCTGGCTTAAGAGTATAGTGAGCTCTCTATTGACCTTACAATAAAATATAATGTCCTTCTCATGGCTTTCTATACTCTATACAATCTGATTCTAGCTTGTTTCTTTGACTTTCTCCTCTCTTGCCCCACCCATTGCTCATGGCACTTTAGCCACCTGAGCCCACTTTCTGTTTCTCAAATATCCTGAACTTGCCACCCTTTGAAAGAACCCACTCATGGGTTATTTGGGCTGCTGTTTTCTCTGCTTTAACAATTCCCTCAGGTCTTCATATGGCTGACTTCCATTCCGATGTTATCTCTTTAGAAAAGCATTTCATGACATGTCCACCTACTATCAACCAGTGTCTTTTATTTATAGCATTATTTCTTACTTAAAACATTGCATGTATGTATGCATGTAGTAGGAACCATGTGCCCTGACTCCCTTCCCTGGTTGATATGTCCACTCCCCAGCTGACATAAATTTTGATGGCCAGTGACCCACGTCTGCACCTTTCTTCCAAATACTCTTGGTTAATGGGAGCCACCTCACCGACGAATGACTAGGAGGCTGTGATGGCACACACCTCCTCCACAAGGCAGCATGCAACCAATGAATCACTAGTGCAATGTCCTGAGGTGGGTCAGCTCAGTGGCGCCATTTGCACTCCAGAGCTCCTGCTGAGATAAGATAGAGGCTAGACTCAGCCTTGCTTGGTTTCTTCCTCTGTCGGGTTCTGCTCTCTACACTAACTTACAAGCTTCCCATACAACTTGTTTATTGAGTCTTCAATAAATCAAGAACCCCTATCTCAGACCCTGTTACTGGAGAACCCAGCTTCAACAACCTATTAGTTTGCTTATTTAAAATCTGTCTTCCTTAACCAGGTGGTGGCATGCACCTGTAGTTCCAGCTACTCAGGAGGCTTAGGCGGGAGACTTGCCCTGAGCTCAGAGTTTGAGGTTGTAGTGAGCTATGCTTGCCCTATGGTATTCCAGCCTGGGTGACAAAGCAAGACTTTGTCTCTAATAATCATCATCATAATAGTAAATATATAAATAATAAAATCTGTTCTCTTTACTAGAGCTAAAGCTCCATGGGAGTAGAAGTTTGTGTGTTTTTTCTTCACCACTGTTTTCTCAGGCAATATTCATTTCACAGTAGATGCTCATTAAAGATGTGTTGAACATATGTTGAATGAATAAATTTGGATTCACATAATGAGCTTCATAGTAACTGCAGTTCAGTATTATTAGGGCTACAATCCACCAATCTACCCTATTCCCCAAATGGACATACTGTCCCACCTTAGAAACAAGCATAGCTCTTTTTCCATGGAGTGAACTGCAAGTTTGCCTCTCTTATTTTTATCCTTATGAAATGCAAAACCATAAAAAGCTAGGGGTGGGGTTGGGATGTCAAATTCCACCCCACAATACGCCTTCTTCAAGTATCTGATTACACAAAGTCCTCAAAGAATATGATTAATGTAACTAAGCCATATTCACACTCTGACATTCTTCCCAGCCAAACACATATTTTAGCTTCACCCAATCCCTTTCAACAAATAAGCTGTTTTGAAAATGATTTCCAGGGCGATGTCTGTTGCCATAGGAATGACATTAAATGAAAAGGACAGAAAATATAGAGGGTGATAAACTGCATGCTTGGATGACACACTTGACTTGGAAGCCTGTGTTCAAATGAGGCATACATGCCAAGATTTTTATGAAAGACAAAATTAAAATGTATCGCTATCAAGCTGTAACTGACAAGGTATTGTGTGGAGGCTGTTAACATACTGCTCCATATATTTATTGTTTGTCATTTTACTGGCCCTGACAAAGGTCTCTCAGCACTGTAAATCACACCATTAAATCTGCCACGAGCAACAGAGGCTGTTGGAAGGAAGAGAAAGAAAGCGTGGTGTTGAATCTCGGTTTTTGATACATGCTGAGCTTCTGGGTGAGATATCATGTCGTCCAAGGAGCCTTCCCCCTTTGGGCTGACACTTTTACAAGTGTCAGATTGTTGGCTTTTGACCTTTTGAAAAGAGAAAAAAAAAGAACAAACAAAAGCACGCACCCTTCCCCCACCCTGTTTTCAATTGCTCCCAATTTTTCTGTTGGGTAAGATGCCCAGAAGTTGCCACCAGCCTCAACTCTAGCTTACATTCCTTTTGGGCATAAAACCTCAGATGCACTGGGGTGCATTATGGATGGTGCCTCATCAGAGGTGGCTTTTGCTGTTTTCTCAAAGATGTGAAGATGTGCTTGGGTTACCAGAAGCCTCTTTTCTACACCAGCCAAGACTTATTTGCTCTTGAACTGGTAAATTAATAAAATCTTCACACCTGCTGCTGCAGACCAATGTGGGGTTGTATAGAACAACATCAAGTAGCTAGGTGCTGCCTCTCTGTCTAGCTAAATCTCGGAAGACTTGACCTTTCACCTACCTTCATCATTTCTTTTCCAGATGTTAGTGTTATGGAGACTCTCCCTGGGCGCTGGGCAGTTTGAGTGCTATTGTGGAAGAACAGAAATGCAAGTTAAGAACCGAGCTGGTGTATCAGTCAACTTTCACACTGCTGTAAAGAACTTCCCTGAGACTGGGTAATTTATAAAGGAAAGAGGTTTAATTGACTCACAGTTCTACAAGGCTAGGGAGGCCTCAGGAAACTTACAATCATGATGGAAGGGGAAGCAGCCACTTCTAACACGGCAGCAGGAGAGAGACAGTGTGTAAGGAGGAAGTGTCAAGCACTTATGAAACCGTCCGATCTCATGGACCTCATTCACTATCACAAGAACAGCTTGAAGAAATCGTCCCCCATGATTCAATTGACTCCCACTATGTCTCTCCCTCGACACATGAGGATTATGAGGAATACAATTTGAGAAGAGATTTGGGTGGGCACACAGAGCCAAATCATATCAGTTGGAATCTCAGATTCACTTCAATGAAATGTGTGTTTTGGGCAAGGTTTTAAACCTCTGTGGACCATAGTTTCCTTATCTGTTTGAATAAAAAGGGAGCAAAGGGGTGTTAGATTTCAATTCTATCTAAGTTTCCTTCCAGCTGAAATTTCAAATACAATTCAGGGACTGAGTGGCTATCTAGGGCATTCTACTGCCTCTGGGAAAGACTAGCCTATATTATCCAGAATATATCTCAGTCAGAGGAGAGTCTCAATGAAGAGCAATCAGGCAATATGTTTTTCTTCCAGTCGGAATAAAGGAAAGAAAAAGAAAAAAACGCCACCTCCGGCATCTAAACTTGGGGGTGGGAAGACAATAATTCAATCACTAGTTTGGAGTGGGGACAGTGATTTCAGGATTCATTAAATATGGGAGAGTTCACTGCCAATGCTTCTCTGCCATGTCTGCATTTATTTTTGCAACACAAATGGATGGTTTAGACAACAGAGTTTAAGAGGGAAGACAGCTTTTATCTACACATTTATGTGCAGAGTCTCTTTTCCTGAAACCTTCTATGCTCAGAATCATGTTTGAAGATCTCCTTGCACAAAAATTAAGAAGTGCATTCTTAAACATTTTTAAGGCATACCTTTTACATTTTTTGGTCAGTAATTGCCAGAATTGTATACATGCATGCTTCAAAATCAGCAACCTATATATTGAATTTGCAATAATTCTATAATTACAGATTTGAGGGAAAGTTAAAATTGCTTATAATTGAGAGAAGGCTGACCAGTGAACCATGCCGTTCTTTCCTCCACTCCCTAGTCTTAGAAGCCCCACCCTGCTACTTGGAGAGGCTCTTTTAAGATGCCCCTATGATAAGATCAGACAAAGAACAAAGTTCTAAGTTTATATTTGGTATTGACTCCTAGGCCTTGATTCTGGCTCTATAATTACTACTGATTTGTCCCTCTTCCAGTGGGGTTAATCAGTGCTGCTTAAATGAGCAGATTCTAGAGTCTGCCAGGGTTGAATTCATGGCTCCACCCTTGCAGTGTGACCTTGGAAAAGTCATTTCACTTCTGAGCTTCCTCACTTTTCTCATCTGTATAATGTGGTCATTATGACTCAGTGATATAAAGCATGATGGAACAGATTTATTGCATAATAAGGACATAATTAATCCTAAATATCATTAATTATTGTTATTCACCATGTTTCCAGAAAAATCATGCAATATCTCAAATTTCATCTTTCCTATCTATTAAAAGAGTAATAATATATCTGTACTACTCTTATTATAAGACTAATATTAAACCAACTTTAATAATAGGACAAAGTCAATTGAAACTTATGAAGTATAGTTAAAGGTAAAAAAGTGATTATTACTTCGATTTTTGTCCTATCCTGTACTTCAGACCACAAAGTCTTCAAGTGAGATAGACTGAAAGATTTTGTTATCACCAGATTGATTACAAAATTTTAAACATCATTTAAAAATATTAAGAATAAAATAATGCATCTCATATGCACAGCATGGGTCAATTAGCAAAAGCTTGAACCCACAGTCCTTCTCTTGACAATTGTGAACAATCAAAAAAAAATTAAAGACATTTAAATCAAGGTATACAGGATGATACCATACACATACTTGTTTAATGATTATGACAATCAAATTAATAAACACATCCACCATTTAGTGATCTAACATTAAAATCCAACATTTTAGTGAGATTTTCTCTCTTAAGTCTTAGGCCAGGCTTGGTGGCTCATGCCTGTAATCCCAGCATATTGGAAGGCTGAGGCAGATGGATCACTTGAGGTCAGGAGCTCAAGATCAACCTGACCAACATGGCAAAATGCTGTCTCTACTAAAAGTATAAAAATTAGCTGGGTGGTGGTGGCGGTAGGCACCTGTAATCCCAGGATCTCAGGAGGCTGAGGCAGGAGGATTGCTTGAACCCAGGAGACAGAGGTTGCAGTGAGCCAAGATCAAGCTCTGCTGCACTCCAGCTTGGGTGACAGTGACACTCTGTCTCAAAAAAAAAAATTGAAAGTGTTACCTGTGCCCAAGTACCTGCTGTGGGAGAATACCTACATGCATGATATTTCTAATACTTATGTGCATTTTATTAGTATTTTCCCAAGGTAAAAAACGCTCTATCAAAAAAGATTGTCTGAATTTATTTCAACTGGGTGTGCTGGCTCATGCCTGTAATCCCAGCACTTTGGGAAGCCGAGGCAGGAGGATTGCTTCAGAAGAAGTTAGAGACCAGTCAGGGCAACACAGGGAGGCCCTATCTCTACAAAAAAATTAAAAATTAGCTGGGTATGGTGGCTCGTGCCTGTAGTCTCAGCTACTTAGGAGGCTGATTGCTTGAGGCTGGGAGGTCGAGGCTTGCAGTAAGCTATGAAATTGCCACTGTGCTCCAGCCTGGGAGACGGAGACGGAAACCCTGTGTCTAAAATAATAATATAATAAATTTATACCAAAGGATTAACATGCATACACTATTTAGAACTTTTAGAAACCAATATGAGATAAACATTTAAAAAGAAAAAAGTGTGCAAAAGAAAGGTATATATAATAAGCCAAATGACATACACGTAACTCATACTCTGAGATAATCAAACAAATAAACAACAAAAAAACAAACAAACAAGCTTATGATAGTTTCCTGTTATCACTTTGGCATAGTAAACTGACTGAGATTGCCTAGGGTCAATGAGGTTTGAGGAAAATAAGTATCTCCTATTAACAGTGGAATTGTCTCTGGGTAGTAAGATTATAGATAATTTTGACTTAAAATAACTTTGTGTATTATCTGAGTATTTTTAAAAGACATATCTCTTTTATGATGAGGGAAAAAAGATTTTTTTGTTTGTTTTGAAGTAGCACACTAAAAATATATTTGATAATATTAAGTAAAATAGAACAGTGATTCATACCTTGTTTGTTGTTATTCTTTAGTACCCCCCTTAGTTGGGATAGAGATGTTTGAATAAATATAGATTTATCATATTATCTCATTTCTCACTCAGAGTGGCACTTTAATATCCTAAAATCACAGCCCCCATACAGTTGCTTTGTTATTGATTTACTTATAATTTCCTTGAGGATGAAGCTACTTCCATAAATATAATTCATAAATGCCAAGAACAATTTGCCCTATTTATATTTTAAGAAAAAATGGAGTCGAAATTTAAAATACTTATATGGGAAAGAAACTGGATCACATATTAAATTCTGCCAAAAAATTAGAAATAAAAGACTTAGAGAAAAAGTTTGGGTGCTACTTAGAAACCTATCCAATTATTATAATCTCACCATTCTAGTAGCTTAACATAATGTAAGTTTATTTTTCACTCATATGATGTCCAGCTGTACAGGTGTGGTAGTAGGAACTAGGGAAGCTGCTCATGCTCCATGTAGTCATTCAGGGGCCCAGGCTGATGGAGGCTCTACCATCTTTACTAAGGCATCTGAAGGCATTGAATGTGCTGAACAGCCAGCCATTCTCTGGCAATCTCTACTAGCTATTATGTTCCATTAATCTATTATTTTTAAGACATTTGTGACATTCAGTGTAGTATTCAAATTATTTTTCCACTCCATCAGGGAATTCAGGTGTTTTCTCAGAAAGTTTGATTTTTCTGTGTCCCACTTTGTCCCACAGGCCGGAGTACAGTGGCGTGATTATAGCTAACTGCAGCCTCAAACTCCTTAGCTCAAGCAATCTTTGCCTCAGCCTCCTAAAGTGCTGGGATTACAGACAAGGGCTACCACACCTGGCCATTCTCACAAAATTTTAACCAATTTCCAACTCTCCTACTTCCTAATTTGGCAATGGTGCTGTGTCACGTGTTCACAGACATTTATTTTGTCAATACATTCTCCAAACCATTCTTCCCATCCTGTCCCACCATGTGGATAGTCTTGTACCTGAGTATCACACTGCACAGTAAGAGCTACTCTCTGTAGAGTACTTGCAGGTGCTACATTTAGGCACATTATGTGCCTTTTCATTAGGACATCAGGGCAAACCTTCAAAGTAGCCTTTAATAACAAGTTGTATAAATGAAGAACTAGGCATAGAGACAACAGATCAAATGACCAGGGAAATTCAACTAATAATGGACAGAAATGGTAAATGAGCCTCAAACTTTCTAATTCCAAAGAATTTCTACTCTTCTATACTGTCTATTAGCCTCTCTCTTATTTCTGTTTTCTGCAGACCACCTCTTCTGTCAACACCCTCACTGTTTTGTTCTTCCTTTCCTCCTGCCTTGTGTGAAATAGCTACCTATAACTTTTCAGCTGAAAACTCTCTGAAGGCAAAGTGTTCCTCTGCTTCACATTGCCAATCATTTTTGCTAGCTCTGGCTTCTCTCCTCAGCCTGTAACATGATTCAATTTGTTTGCAGTGTTCCCTCTGTAATAGTTAATAACATTTATTGAGTTCTTCCCATGCACCAGACATTCTGCTAAATGTTTTCCATGAATTATCTGAATGTAGCCTTAAAACCACTCTGTGGGAGTAACCACCATGATCATCATCTCCACTTCATTGGTGGGAAAACTGAAGCTTAATTATCCTGCCCAAGGAGACCAGCTTGTCAGTCATAAGCTAATCTTGGAATCCAGGCCTTCCATCTTCAAAGTTGCTCCTTCTCATGGTTTTGATAGTCTGCTGGGGGTGCACTGTGAGGGTGGAAGAATCACCCACATGGAATGAGAAGTACCCTCTAGTGCTGGCAGTTCTAAACCAAATGCAGGTTCTCTCTCTTGCTTTTTCCCCAAAGTACTTCAAGCAAACCCCAAGGAAGAGAGATTCCAAACTAGCACCACGTGGCCTCTTGTTTTCATATGTGATTGAATTCTCAAATTTGTTCAAAATTCTTTTTATGGAAAACTGTTTTTGAATAGTATAATTTTCAAAAGTTCTCAATGGAGTGGGGAAATTGGATCGGCACATCACCTGCATTTATTTTCTTTTCCCAGGCAATTTTGAAAGGACTGTAAAAGATCTTTTTTTTTTTTTTTTTAATGCTAATCTTCAAAATTCTTCTGGGGCATATAATCCTGAAGTGAGCTTAACTGCAACCAATACTGAGTTTTCATTTTTTCACAAGCAAACAAAAAAAAAAAACCACCAGAAAGATAATTTACCAGTGTAAATTCCTTTCTGTTGATCTCTTTATAATGTGTATTTTTTTGATGTTTTGCTTTAGTCATATGAGTTTTGAAGGGATGTGGATTTTTTACATAATGTAAGAAGATTACAGAGAATGTGGTTTGATAATACCACTTAATTTGTACTAACCTGTAGTGTCATTCTAAGTTGCTTGCATTTTCAGGGAGTGTGCTTAAATAAGGCACCCCACAGAGCCCTCCCTGAAAGTATTAATATATCTTAATATAAGAGCAAATCTAATTACTTAAATTTCTTTCAAAAAAACTGAGGCTGTCAAATGAGCACATTAATAAACCAGTTTCCAAATTATCACATTTTAAAGGTGTCTTGAAAGCTTAAGCAACCTCTAGTATAAATATTACATAGATATTTCTCATTAATTTAAATCAGTAAATTTGATAAGATGCAAAATTTCATGAGCTTTAATTTTTATCTTCTAGTGACTGACAAAGAAAAAAACAGCAGGTCTGTAATCACGCATTGCTATTGTGTTTTTACAAACTTTTATTTAAAAGCAAACAAAACCTTGAAAATATGTTTACTTAAAAATCATCCATGGCCATTTTTCTTATGTGATTCAACCAGAATCTTGACCAAAATGTCAAGATTTTTGTTCCTTTCTTTTTATTTTAAAACAATTATTATGTCCCTTATTAGACTGGAATCAGTAAAAGGTAGTAGATAGTTGTTATGAAACACAGCAATGAAAATGAATATTGAGCAGGCATTTTTGCCTTAAAAAAAACTGCTGTATCAGAAAAGTACCTTAAGCCAGGGAAACTGCACATGAATCTCTTTCCATTGCTCACTAATTCTTACAGCAGAAAGGAATTGCCTATCTATACATCATTTCTCTGTCAACTTCAATGAGATCCTCTGTTGGACAGGAGCATTCTCTATCACCTAGAAACCTCAGTGTTCAGATCTAAAAAAAAAAAAATTAATTAAGGGTCTTGATATAATAAGCTAATGCTTCATGTTTCTTACCTGCTAGAAATTATTTGGGACTTAAGCATTTTATAGGTAACATCTTAATAAACATGGCAAAGGAAGCAAGAAGACCAGGAGGATCAAGAAATTATTAAAAATGAAAATATAAGTAAGGAAACGTCATTATTGAGTGGTTATTAATCCTGTATGTTTACTAATGATCATTTGCAACCCTCTCTAAATCTCTCTCAATTTAAATAGAGGCAATTTTCATCAGTCACACTAACTACTATGCTGCTTTTGAACCCTAGATATTGTCAAAGGATCTGTTTTAACTATAGGGATCTTGCCAGTGGAAATCTCAATGGGATGAAACCCGTCCTTTCGAAGTAACCAGACAGAAATGAGAATTGGGGGAAAGAGGCAAGATTGCATGATAGTCTGGCCACATGTTTTTGAATGACAAAATATCCTGGAACTAGTAATTTCAGAATGTAAAAGGAATTCCACTAAGCTCCAACCTGGAAGACAGTGGCCAATGTTCTCACTGAGGAGCTCAGAGTTCTCGCTCATTATGTTGTAGGTCCAAGAATGACTGATCCCTCTGAAAGGGCTTCTGAAATCTCACCTCCTTTGTCTAATTGCCTGCCTCAGTAAATTGCTGGTGGAGAGATTTAAAGGTTACAGAACAGGAATAGGCTGCAGTTTTACAGAAAGGCAGGTGTGAGATGATTAAACATTCACTGTCTCCCAGCACTTTTGATCCCTCTGACCAATTACCTGTCATATAACTTGGAACAACTGACAGAAAATGAGGCTCTTACTGAGTCTGTGTGTGTGTTTTAAATGCATATGTGTAACATATAATACGATTGCTCATGAAGAGTAGTTTATTTCTGTTTTCTTTTTCTCCTTTTTTTTTGATTTATTTGAAATTTTTGTAATGACTATACCTAACATCCTAGAAAATCCTTCTTTCAATAACTTATTAAGAAAGGTTAGTAAGAATTCAAATTTGGATGGAAACTTGTACCAGACAGGGTGTTTTCAATCCTAATAATTCAATAAGTCTTTAAATAAAAAATTCATGTGCTTATTTCATAAATTAATTGCTGAAAAATATCTAGTTTTACTTTATTATTTTTTTGAGTCTAACTTTGTCACCCAGGTTAGAGTACAGTGGCGTGGTCTCCATTCACTGCAACCTCCACCTCCCGGTTCAAGCGATTTTCCCACCTCAGCCTCCTGAGTAGCTGGGATTATAGATGCCTGCCACCACACTTGGCTAATTTTTGTATTTTTTGTAGAGACAGCGTTTCACCATGTTGGCCAGGCTGGTCTCAAACTCCTGGCCTCAAGTGATCTGCCCACTTCCCCCTCCCAAATTGCTAGGATTACAGGCATAAGCCACCTGGCCCAACCTGGTTTTACTTTCTAATTCTTTTTACCTTTAATGCATCTATGAAAGTATACAGACTTTGTTAAAGCATTCATTATAGAAATCTTATTTAACAAGTATTCTTTGGCCATCTAATATATATTTAGATTGTTTGGGAAGGAAGAGTTATCATATGAAGAACAGGAGGAGTTTAAGACATGGTCTCGGTTCCTAAGGCATCTACACAAGATTAAGACCACTCTCATGAAAAAGGTAATTAGAAATAAGTACAAAACATATGTTATCAATTCCCAAAATGAATAAAATAGATGTTAAATGCTCTGAAAAGTTAGGGAGGTATACAAATTAGATGGTTCTGGCAAACATTTTAGGGGAGGAGGGACTTAGGATGGTTTTTGGATAGAAAGCATGAGATAAACAAGAATAAGCACTCCTATAAGGTCAATAACTTGAAAATTGGAAGCCCCTGCTATTTACTTTTTGTCAGCAAAGGGAGCAGGTGTTCTTTCAGGGACAAGATCGCGAACAAATTAGGCACTATAGCTTTTTCTCCATGGAAAAAAAGCAGTTGGTTTATTTCTCTCATTGGTAAATCTGCCTTGTGTTACAAACCTTGGTAAAACTTTAGGGTAGGGAAATGTATGATTTGGAGACCTATGAGCTTCCTACAGAATAACTCTTGAAAGGATAGAAAAGAGAAGCTCATGGAAACCCAGTGGTGGGTAGGATTCCCTAGAAGATGACTTATTTGTCCCTTATGCCCAAACTGGAAGCCAAAATCAGACAGAACTAGTGGGCCCACTGAAATAAGTGGGACCCAAGTAAAGACATATTGGGGGACACAGGTGGGAGTTGCACAGGAAAAACTGAGGCCTCTGTAACTAATGTACCTTCCCCAACTGGCCTTGCCATGAGATCATGTTATTCATCTAAAAGAAAGGCCAATGAGAGAAAAGAGTATCAACAAGTAGAATTTTGCGAACCTTTCTGGCTTTTAAAAAGCAACCACAGAGCTAGCTGGATTGAAGGAACAAACCTGAAAGTTGTGGGAAAGAGTACAACACATTTGATGAGGACCATTCCTTTAAAAATTAAATGCCCAATCTACAAATACAGGGTTTGAGGATGAGAGCTTCCGTTCTGCGACGGAGGGACACCCTGACAGCTCCTCCTTTCTTGAGTTCCTGTTTGACTTGCTCTTGTAAATGGTGGCAGGAGGAGTATGTCATCAATCATTGGACCAGAAGGCGTAGATTTTGGATTTTCTAAACATGGATCTGAATGAAAGTGATTTATTGGATTTTGGAGTTATGTTTGTTTACTTGGTCTTGGTGTGTATATCGAATCTGATATCTAAAGGACAAGAATAAGAGGAATCAAATGTTTCTGAAGTAAATGGAAAACTAGAATGGGAATTGTCAAACCAATGCTCTCACTAAACTTTGGACCAAAATAATCCACAATACATTCAATTAGGATTTGGAATCCCCTACCCAAGGAGAGAAGAACACTCCCCGTCTGTTGTATGATTCAGTGGCTGAGCAACTGTGGAATAACTCCAACAAATTATTTCCAGTTAAAAATAAAGATTGTAATTTAAATATCACTTATCCAACTTCATGAGTACCTATAAAATCTTGTTGAGTTATAGCTAATCAGCACCCCAGAGATGACCTAGAATTTAAGATGAGTTTAAAAACTAGCAACTTAATAGGAGACTTGGATTCTGTGTTTTATTTCTAACTTAAGAAAAACCCAAGAGTCAATAATTTTAAAAAATACAATCACAATAAAATTTTGACAGTCATATTTTGTGCTAAGGTCTGTAATTATAGTTTCCATTTCTTGAGTGCCAGGTACTGTTGAATACATTGGACTTGAGTGTTGTATCATTTCTTACTCACAGAAATACTTTGAGGGAGCAACTGTTATCATCCTCATCTTAAAGAGGAAGATGCTGAGGTAAAGTGAAGGGACCAGGTTTTAGTAGACAACCAAGAGAAGGACACCCTGAGTTTCTCCAACTCTAGATTTGATGATCACTGCAATATCTGCCAGCTTCCTGATTCTGGCTTAGGGTTGAAAAAATAATCATTCTAAGGTCAAGCAGCAAGGAAGATTGATTAAAATTCAAGAGGATACACAGAGAGATAAAGATAATTTCTGGTAAAATAAAACAAAACAAACAACAACAACAAAAAAAAAACAACAAAAATAACAACAAAAAAAGTAACTCTCCAGGAAAGTTTAATTTTCTTCCAAATGCTAGTGAAATGCTGTTATCACCTGTAAGGTGATTATATAAACAGACCATTGGAAGGGTCCATTCTTATCAGTCCTATTGCAGAATTTATCTGAATGAAAATGTGTTTATAATCACTGATAATGACTCCTCTGTGGTTTTGGAATAACCTTTTCTAGGAAAATGAATTTTCTAGATGGTTCTTATAGGCCCATCTAAATGCCAAACCTAATCACTTATGATAGAAATATTTCTAAAATGCACTTTATATTATTTATGCCTTCTAGAGGAGATTATACGGAGTATTTACTTTTTCTATTGATTTGTTGTCCTCTTTTGTCCTGGCTCTAATATTACTGACAGTCACTCAGAGGCAACTGGGGGCAGCAGCCCACGACTTACACACTCAATGGCCCTGTATTGCTACGGTTTTACTTCTTATGTTTGCTTTTTTGTTAATTTTCTTTGTTTTTCTTTCTTCCTTGCCCCAATCTCTAACCTTTCTATTGTTCTCCCACCTTTTCCACTTGCCTTCCTTCTCTCGCCGCTTCCATTCTTCACTTATCCAAAACGTACAGATTGAGAGCCACCATGACCAGCAAGGAGCTAAGCAGTGGGAATGTGTCAGGGAACAAGATGCAGTCCGTGTCTCTAAGCAGCTAGCTGTCTTTCTTTCTTTCTTTTTTTTTTTATGAGGTGGAATCTTGCTCTGTTGCCCAGACTGGAGTGCAGGGGCGCAATCTTGGCTTACTGCTACCTCTGCTTCCCAGGTTCAAGCAATTCTTGTGCCTAAGCCTCCCGAGTAGCTGGGATTACAGGCACCCACCACCATGCCCAGCTAATTTTTGTATTTTTATTAGAGACAGGGTTTCACCATGTTGGCCAGGCTAGTCTCAAACTCCTGACCTTGTGATCTGCCTGCCTCAGCCTCCCAAAGTGCTGGGATTACAGCATGAGCCACCGCACCTACCCAAGACAAAAAAAATCACAGCATCCCTCGGTGGGCTCGAAGCAGCTTGTTGTCTTGAACTCTCAGTTGTCACTTGTTCTGGTTCCCTGTATGTATCTGTAGTGGGCCCCTGCACATTCTGATTGGCTGATTTCACCATGCTCCATAGACTTCCACCTAAAATGAAAATAAATAGCCTCTGTGTCCAAGCAGGCAGATTGCCTGAGGTCGAAACAGTGTTATGTGGTGAAAAGAACTTAGACATTTACTCTGCCGTTTACAGCCTCCATGACCTCAGCCAAAGCACTCCACTTTTTCAAGCCTTGATATTATCAGCTACACACCGAGAATGAGGTGAGGGTTCAATGCTAAAATACACTTCAGTTTTAAAGCCAATGGCAGGCATAATATTATTTACAATTTTTACTGTTTTAGAAGAGAAGGACTTTTCATTTTCTTTTTGTAAAATGAGATTTTTGAAAAAGTTTTTATTCTATTTTTGTTTTTTGACTGATGATAGAAGCAATACATGTCTCGTTGTAGAAAATTTGGAAGTCACAGACTGAAAAAAGGGACGGTGAAATATTTCCTTTTGACATTTTTCTATACATACCTATATTTTTCTACATAAATGAAATATACTATCTAGTCAAATGCATTTCCTAAATTTTCTGTAAACTAACTTTCAATACCTGTGTGGCCAAATATACAAATCTTTTCCCTTGTCAATGGTGTCTTGTTAAACATTCTCAGAAAAACTCTGATTTCTAACATTTACCAATTAATGTGGTATAAATATTCCCTTGATGACTGATTTCAGGCTACCACCAGTTCCATAAACAACTATTAAAATATCTAAATAATTATGAAAAAAATCAATATACGCATAATACAGCTGGCTGTGAGTACTCTCTATAGTCTCAGTATGAGATGAAGTCTTAACTTTATTGTTTTTTTTTTATCAGTTAACATTATTCTAGTAGTATATATGGAAATTTTTTCCTTTCCTTTCCTTTTTTTTTTGTTTGCTTTTGATATGGTTGCTACTTTTACTATATATTGCATGCCAGTATTTATTAGAATCTGTTTTTAGAATATTCTACTTTTTCATATCTCTCTCTGTTCTGCCAATCCCAGACTATCTAAATTATTTTGACCTTATCATCTACTAAGCTTGTTGAAGATAGGGGTTATGTGTTTTTATCAAAGCACTCCCCTGGGCCAAGAGAGGTGCCTTCTATATGGTAGATTTTCAGAAAATCTGTGTTTTCGTTGGTATGTTTTACTTCCTGGCGTCATTAGTTCTTTAGGGGCCCTTGATGTCTTAAGGGATGTACCAAGTACTTATTGAATCCAAATATTTAGTAACAATATTCTAGAATTCTGGTCCTAAAAGTAATATTTGGACATTCATATTCTTTATCTAGTGCTGTGTAACAAGCTATCCTAAAACTGAGGGTTGGAACAACTAAGATTTCTCGATTCCCATTATTCTTTTTAGTTGCTTGAATGGGTCCTCTGCTTGTTTCAGCTGGGTTCACTCCTGAGTCTGCATGGAGCTGGAGGATCAGCTATAATGGTTGGGCCTCTCTCTCCATGTGATCTTTCATCCTCAAGGAAAGAGGCTAGACCTGGCTGTCTTAAGTAGTGACAAAAGCATTTCAAGAAGGCAATGCCCATAGTGATTGCTTATCATGCCTCTGCTTGCAGCTTATTTGTTGATGTCCCACTGGCTAAGGCACATCACATGGCCAAGCCCAGTGTTCATGTGAGAGAAGATCACACAAAGTCATAGAATATGGGGGATATGATTCATTGGAGGAGGCAGACATTAGCATATTGATCTATAGCAATACTTCTTTCTTCTTTTTCCTTCCAATCTGATCACACAGTTGGCCTCCCTGTAAATGGAATGATAAACAATGGTTTATCTACAGCACTAATGACAGAAACAAAAGTGTATTTTTAGGCAGATCATCACTTCTTATACTCTTGGCACCCATGATTTTATGTACATGTGTTATTTATACACCGGTCCGAGGGAACTAAAGCCTTCTTGCAATGAAAAGCAGATTCACAATTAAGCATTAGACATGCTCAAAAGCCTTGAAGGCTAAGGCTAACTTTTTAATTTTAATTGAATATTCAATTTAACCTTGAGCTTCTTAGGAATTGAGGCAAAAAGAGAGAAACATGATAAGCTGTATGCTGTTGATTACTTACTGAAGAAAAACACACTGGTTTTAGGAGTGATTATCTTTTTCTTGGCTCTATTCATAGAGTGGCATAGAGGACTGTGTATTCCATGAAGCCTCACTGAGAGTGGAGAAACATTTTTCACATATCCTGTAATAAAAACCAAAGGCATAACATCAAAATGAGACTCAGTGGAGATGTTTTTGACACCAGATAAACTATGTGATGAAGGAATGCAGACTTTAGGTCATTAATACTACAGACAGAGAACTTTGAACTTTGAATACCAAAAATTATCAATGCAACCTTAGACCACAGGGACTAACCTTTGAATACATAAAGTTATCATTGCAACCCTAGATCACAGGAACACCATCAGAGATACTTGGGGCCACTGTTTTTGTTTCTTTTGTTTTGTTTTTGGGTGAGAGGCTCATTCCATCACCCAGGCTGAAGTGCAGTAGTGTAATCTCAGCTCATTACAGCCTCTGCCTCCTGGGTTCAAGGCATTTGCCTGCCTCAGCCTCCCAAGTAGCTGGGATTACAGGTGCCTGCCACCATGCCCAGCTAATTTTTTTTTTAATTTTTAGTAGAGACTGGGTTTCACCATGTTGGCCAGGCTGAACTCCTGACCTCAAATGGTCTGCCCAACTTGATGTCCCAAAGAGCTGGGATTATAGGCACGAGCCACCGTGCCCAGCTTGGGGCCACTTGTTCTTCAAACATATCATACATTTCCTACCACCACAGAATGCCCCCTCATCAGAATGCCACTCAAATGTCCCCTCATCAGAATCCCTCCCTGAATACACAATCAAATCAGTGGCTCTTCCAATGTTCCTCGTCAATATCACTATTCATTTACCCTGCAATATTTTCCTAATGGCTGATGTCACCACTCAGCAACTACAAGATCAACTGAATATTGCGCTATTGCAAACAGTGCAACATCAATGTCCCACAGTGACCTTTCTCTGATTGGAGACTTAACATCAATATTGTTGGAGCTCTGATTGATCATTTTTATGAAGGTATTAGATGCATACAATTTAAGACAATGTGAAAGTGGATCCAAAGTTCTTTTCATAGAGTAGCTACTGCCTGTGCACACTGGATTTGCTCTGAGGATAATTACGAGCAGCGAAGGCGGGCAGAGAGAGCCGTGTTTCAATGTCACTTGGATGCTAATCTTAGCTCTGTCACTCGTTGAATGGCTTTGGTGACTTTTGGCCTCAATTTTCTCAGAGGTGAAATGGGGATAATGATCCCGTTTAGAAGCCAGTTTTGAAGATTCAGTAACTTGACGTGTAGAAGGCACACACATTGCAAATTTTTTCTTTCTTGTTGTAATTCTGAAAGAGGCAGGAGTTGATAAAAGAGAGATGGAGCTGTTTCTTTCTTAAGGCAATTTATTGGATCACCACAGGGATGTTTATTTTCTCAATTAGAGGTCATGAGACACGAAGACCACTAATGAGTGAAATTGGTGGCGGGGGGAGTTGAGGGCTTTCTTCACTTCTTCCAAGTTCTTCTTAGACTGAAAAAAAAAAGGAAAATAAACAAAAAACAAACAAAAAATGGTTCTTTGTAAATTTTATGACTGCAGTGTCAAAAGTCTTCTATCCAAATAGCAGTAAATATTCTAATGAAGTCTGGAAAGAAAGCCATTTGTAATGGCTCGGGGCAGAGTATTAAGATAGCCTGTTTCTAGTTAGTCGGTCATTAGAGAGATCTAACATGCATGGGAAATGGTTTCCTGTTCTAAGTGCTTTAAAACCAAGTTTTAGGAAACTCCGTTTCCTGCCGGCTCTTTTGGAGACAACAGTGTGCCAACTGGTCAGACTTTTCAGATGGCCAAATGGTCACCTTCTCAGCTACAGTTTAGTTTCACTGCAGCAACCTCTACCAGGGAAAGTGGGCTTTGCATCTCAGGGGTCCTGGCAGGGAGTAGATAGCTTCACAGAGCAAGCACATCTGGACTGGGCACGACTGACGGCTGTTCTTTGCCTCTGTTTTAAATACATTGGATTCAGCAATTCATGGAATGAATCAACACCTGCAGGAGAATCTTCCAGCCATCACCCTAGATGCATCCGTCTAGAAACAGAGGGGGTCGGTGAGAAAATGTTGGATAAACTCCCTGGTTTGGGAGGGATGGGGCAGCTGATGGGAGAGGAAATTCTTTTGGCTACCTGATGTGCTGTGCATTAAAATGGGATTTTCCAAAACAAGGAAGTCTCAGAGACTTCAATTAGGATGTAGATGAAAGTATTTGCTAATCAAATCCATTTGCTTTCTTTGGTGTGTGAGATGAGGACCAATACTGTACTTGGAAGCAGGAAATTGATGGATCCAGGAAGACTGCACATTTCCTCACCTTCAGAAGACACCTCCTCTAACAGCTACCCAAATCAAAGAGGAAAACCCTTAGTTCCCACTTTATCATTGAGCCTCACCCAGTAAAGGGCCCACCTCCAGGCACCCTGCTATTAGAGGACACAGGAAATCATAAGCACTTTACAGACACTTTCAAAGCTAATTGTGATGGCAATTCAATGAGAAAGTACTTTTATTATTATTTATGGTAAATTACATTTGAGGGCCCAGTTCTTGACTCCTTACTTCATCCACATTCTAGCCATAGCCTCATTTTGGGCAGAACTCCCTTTTGTATCTCTTGGCTCTACTTTAGCTTTTGGCCAGCAATATATAATTAGAAGTACACAGTGCTAATTCTGAGCCCTGGCCTTCAAAGGCCACATTTCTTCCTGTCTTTGTGCAGCTCTGCTCTCACCTTGAGAAAAACAAACTAGTCTGCTGGTCCCAGGTGGATGATGAGAGACACATATAGCAGAGTCACCATTACTAACCCACAGACTGCAGTGAGAAGCAAACCTTCTACAGCTAACCCTCAGATACATGAGAATAAATAACTGCTGTTTTAAGGCTCTGAGTTTTGGGGCAGTTTGTTACAGCACAATAGCTAACTGATAAATCCTCATATTACAAATAAAGACTCAGAGATCTTAGCAATGGTTTTCCCAAAATACAGAACTGATAGCTGACTGAATCAAGATTCAAACATAAACCAAGTTCCTGTAATCCCAGCATTTTGGGAGGTCAGGGCAGAAGGTGGAGGCCAGGAATTCAAGATCAGCCTGGGTAACATAGTGGGACCCCCATCTCTACAAAAAAAAATTTTTTTTAATTACCTACGAATGGTGTCTTGTGCCTGTGGTTCTAGTTACTCAGGAGGCTGAAGTGGCAGAATTACTTGAACCCAGGAGTTTAAGGCTGCAGTGACCTATAATCATGCCACTCCAGCCTGGGCAACAGAATAAAATCTCATCTTTTTTTAATCTTTATTTTAAATTAAAACCTAGAGACATTCTTAACCATTATGTTAAACTGCCCTTCCCAGTCTTACTGATGAGCTAGAAATTCCCTAGAAGTTTTTAAAACTTTGACTTTTCTTTTTTCTTTTCTTTTCCAGACAGATTCCAATACCACGTTTTTGACTGGGACAAGTAAGAGGCAGAACTGATTTTTCAGCCAAGTCCTTACTCCTCATCAGTCAGAGCAGGCAGGAGGAGGAAGACAGCCCTAGAGTCTTCATCTTATCCACCATCTTCTGACCCAGCTGCAGAGCTTGTTAACACTCCACGTATCATCTTATTTCTACTAGGTCTTGGCCTTATTTCCTACCCTTCGTTTCCACCTAAGCTGATTTATAGTGATAGATATTTGCATTTGAACAAGGAAAACATGATACAATTTCAGATGAGTTGCTAGGCAGTTGGGATGAAATGTTTGGTCTGCCTAGCACACTTCAAATCTCAATCTATGGAAACTGTTGGTTAGGCAGGTCCTGGTGGAATTATAAAGATAGCATCACAGATTGAAAAAGCTTGGGCTGAGAGGTCAGGACACCTATATGCCAGGCCTGTTTGTGCCACTAACTCCCTGTGTGAACTCAAAAGGCTCCCTGTCTGATATAGTCTGACTCTGTGTCCCCACCCAAATCTCCTGTCGAATTATAATCTTCAATATTGGAGGAAGGGCTTTGTGGGAGGTGACTGGATTATTCGGTCCTACTGTTCTCATGATAGTGAGTGAGTTCTCACGAGATCTGGGTGTTTAACAGTGTGTAGCACCTCCCCCTACACTTGCTGTCTCCTGCTCCACCATGTAGGATGTGCTTGCCTCCTCCTTGCCTTCTGTGATGACTGTAAGTTTCCTGAGGCTGCCCCAGCCATGCTTCCTGTACATCTTGCAGAACTGTGAGTCCATTAAACCTCCTTTCTTCATAAATCAGTCTCAGGTAGTTCCTTATAGTAGTGCGAGCATGGACTAATACACTGTCTTTCTGTGGACCTTAATTTCCCCAGTAGTCACAGGAGGAGTTGTCAAGAAGGCATAATCTATTTGATTTCTTCCAACTTTATCATGCTCTCATTTTCTGCCATCAACCACAAGGTCCCAGAAGATCCAGGCAGTCCCATAAATACTGAGCTGGAGTCAAATTTCCCCCCTTTTAGATCATTAGACCTGAACCTGTTATTTTCATGATGTGCTCTGAACAACCCAAGATTTCATGTCACTGGGTATAACACAGATATAATTTGGAAAAGAAGAGGTTTCTAGGAAGTACAATAACAGTCCCCATTATTTATTTTTTAAATCCTATTTAAACAAAGATTGTGCATTTAAAGTTGTATTTGATTGAACAACGGTCCTTTTTTTAAATTTTCCCTGACAAAAGCTATGAATTATTAATTTCTGTCATTGTATTCACTGAACAAATGTAATTGCAAGTAAATGTCTAAAGTTAATGAAAAAATTAAGAAAAAAGGATTGCTTTATGAGAATTAATAAAACATTTCCACAAACCTCTTTGAAATCATGATTATGAAGGCTTGCAACACTTCTTTGAAGCTGCATACCCAGAGTAAAGAGGCTTGAGCTCTGCTTTTTCTGTGGCGTGAAGGATGAAAACATTCCATTACGATTGTACCAGCTGTGGAAATCAACACACACAAGTTTTCTAACCTTAACCCTCCTGTTATGCCAGTTCTATTCTAACAGTTTTTCATTTATTCAGAGCCACCTTTCATTTATGGGAGGTCACAAGAGCTTTCCCTCTTGCACTTTGGCTGCTATCATAACCATTTAATATTGTTACATTAACATACCACTACAAAAAGTGGTACTTTCACTTCCGAAAGAGAGAAATGACAGAAAAGAAGAAAGAAAAGAAGTGAAAGAAAGAAGAGAAATTAAAAACAATGGTGTGTGGAAACATACAGGGATTGGATCTCTAAATCAAGCTGGCATTTAGCCTCAAAGCAGAGAACTGAAATAATTTCAAGCCTCACCCCTCAAACATCCTATAAATAAGTCTTCACCAACACCTGGACAAAACCAAAACTAGCCTTCCAACTTCATCTAGTTCCCGACTCACTTGAGCTCACCTTTCCTTCTTCACCCCGTTCCCCACTTCCTCTACTCCTATCCTGTTAGTACAGTAGTAAAAACTGCAAATCCAATACAGGGATACCTGGGTTCTGATTCAAGTTCTGTCACTCGTTTCATGTCGTGGGGCACAGGCAAGTCCCTGCTCCCACTCAGAGTCCCATGTAAAAGTAGAGACAACAATATTTGCCTTTCCTCCATCACAGGATGAGTGTGAGTGCTGAGGAAAATTATACCCATGTCAACAATGAGAAATTAATGTAAAAATATAATTTTTTGTTATTTCAAATCTTTTAGTCTTTGAGGAAATCGCAGAAGTCATTCACAGTGCAGCACGTTGGTTTCTACATAAAAATGGCAGCTGGAAGCCAGTTGTCCGTCCTGGGATCACAGCTACGCCACATTTCTCATCATCCTCTGCAGGCAAAGAGGAGCCATGTGACCGAGTCTGACCACTTATCCATCAAACCTCCTATGCAGTTCTCCTGGTTTCTCTCTTTTTGTTTATTTCCTAGGAAGATGCAGAGTATGTAGTAGAGCACTCCAAGTCTTTGCAGATCACCAAGTCACCAGTTGCACGAACACTGGGTATTTGAATCACCATGTAGAAATCTACCTTCTAAATATCCGGTAGGACTATAATAAAAGCAACAAATAGACCCTTATTGTGCTAAGCCACTGAAATTTGGGGGTGTTTGTTACATCAGCTAGTGTAATTTATTCTTGCTAATTCACCAAATTAGACCTATGAGAAGCGTGAGTGGAAATCTATAGTCAATGAATGTCAAAACTAAGTGAGTCATTTTTTTCTGGGGCTATTTCAAAACTATTCTTCTGGGATAATTGGCTCCCAACTTGTACAATATAAAGAGAGGTTTATATTGGGAAAGCTCTGTCCTTGTGGGGTAACTGCTGTCATAGAGCAGATTTAACGAGAATTTCTTGGTAGGAAACCACCAGGGTGCCACATCCTTGGTCACCTCCTGTAGCCAACACAGCCATATTGCCACCAAGAGATGACTGGGTGGGGTGAGAGTCTGTGTGTGGTTTATGATTCTGAGATTTGTAATGCAGGATCTTTTCTTTTTTCTCTAATATTGCCAAAGAAACATCAGTGACCAAACAGGGGCAAAAGAGAATCATATTTGGAGTGCTCTCTCACTCTCTCTCTCTCTTCCCACCCGCCCCTGCCCCGCCACCTCGTGCATCCATCTCCCAGATCTAAAGACTTTTGGAACATAAAAAAAGAGATTAAGTAGAAAGGCATATTCCTATAATTTACCCAAATGTGCACATTTCAATCTATGGATAACAGCAGCTCCAAATTACCCCCAGACCAACACACTATCCTTATTTAAGGGATCCTCTTAACTCTTACACTGAAGTCTCCATAAATCTGCCTGATATATAGGTGTCAGGCATTTTCTGGCAGTTGAAACATGAAACATGACATCAGCTGGGGATTGAGTTACAACTCATAAAGACCATGTTTATTTGCTGGTTCTGTTTAAAAATTTTTCCACTATCATTTTACTCAAATGGCCTCCTATTTTATGAGAAATAAAGTTAGAACTAATGAAGGAAGGTCTTTCTGAGCTCAGCTGGACATGCAGGCTGTGGCCGTCTTCGTTCCAACCAAATATTTAAATTATTTAGAGCCAATTGTAACCTAATGTGTTGACGAAATGGCACCACAAGCGAATACAGAGACTTCAAACACAAAAATGAGAGGAGGAATCTGAGAATTAAAGAGGAAGAGACGTTAAAAATTAGAAGAAGAAGGCCAAGTTCAAGGAAGCAGCCCAGCGAGGGACCTGTGACTCTCCCAGCTGTCAGCAGCCCTTGAATCTCAAAGGGAGCTCTGAGCCATTTGAAGGAGCACTCCAGGCATGTGGACGGTGCGGGGTGGGGAGTGGGGGAGCTCCCTACTACATCCCTCTGTACATTGCCCAGCGGGGGATGTTAGAGTCACTGACCGGGGGCTCTATTTCAAATAGCAGCAGCAGCAGTTGATAGGAGAAGAAATGCCTCTTAAGGGCTTTGGGAGATAGGAACAGCTATGATAGAAATTAAATTTTTGTAATTAGAAAATCTGGAATTTATACCTTGCGACCAACCCTCTCTCAACACCCACCCCTCCAAACTAACAAACAAACTCAGAATATGCATTTAATATTCAGAGTATGTACACTAGGGAACCTTGTGTCTCAAGTCTTTAACTCAAAGTAGATGCTCAGTAAAATGTGTTGAATTAAATTCCACTCATCCAATGAATGTGGTCATATGTGTAATGAAGTAGGCGCCTGAATCATATTATTTTAGTAGTGTTGGCCAGCCCCTCGTCTCTTTCCCTGCAAATTTCCTTTCAGAAAGTATGCCATTACTATTTTTTAAAAATTATGCCTAGCATTTTATTTGAGCAGTAATGGAAATTTCCCTTCCTGAGAATATGCTTTCCATAAATTTTACCACAATCGTTGTTCTTTTCTTTCCTTCTATTTTTTTCTTGCTTATGCTTTTTGCTTTATTTGAAGTGTCTGTTGCAGTAAAAAATAATCCTATAAGAGATGTTAAAAGGCAGTCTTAGCATCCTGTAGTGAATCGAATGGATTTTCTCCCTGGCTGGATCGATGAAGCATCATGCTCACCCCAGGGGCCTGATGGGATGGGGGGCCAAGTTTCAGGAGGGAAAATGAGCACCAACTTAAGGTTTGTCTCAAATGCAGAATGCCTCATGCTGCCGGAGCCACTGGATAGCAGGTTTTCCAAGGAGGACATTTCCCACTCGTCATGGAAAACCATCTCTAATATTGGAAGAGATTCCACAGTTATCAGTACAGCATTGTCTCAGCCTTGCTTTGGGATTCTAGCTCAGGAATCAGCAAACTACGGCCTAGAGGCCAAGTCTGTCTGTCTTTACAAGATCCATGAGCTAAGAATAGTTTTGACATTTTAAAGTGATTAGAAAAAAAGTCAAAAACAGGACAATATTTTGCGATGTGAAAATGATAAGAAATTCAAATTCAGTGTCCATGAATAAAGATTTGCTAAAAATTCAGGCATGCTGATTCGTTTACATGTTTTCTACAGTGACTTTGCAGACTCAAGGACAGACGTGAAAAGTTGCAGGAGAGACCCTGCAATCTGCAAAGCCTAAAATATTCACTTTCTGATCCTTTTACAGAAAGTTTGTCAATCCCTGCTCTAATTGGGCATTTCATGGCTTTAGAAAATATGCTTGCTGTGGTGGTCTTGCCTTTCTAAACTTTATTTATTGGTGACATCTTTTTAAGCAAAGCTCGTTCTTCAGGCTGGGAAATCTTGTGTCTGTGAATGGTAAAATGGCAAAATACATGTAACATGCAGTTTCCTATTTTAAGCATTTTTAAGTGTAGAATTCAGTGGCAGTAAGTACATTTACAAAGTTGTGCAATCATTACCGTTATCCATTTCCAGAACATTATTATCACATCTAACAGAAATTTTACACCCATTAAACAATAACTCCCTATCCACTTGCCCTCAGCCCCTGATAACTTCCGTTCTGCTTTCTGTCTCTATGAATTTGCCTGTTCTAGACACATCAGACCAATAGGAGCATGCGTGTGGCCTTTTGTGTTGGCTTCTTTCACTTAGCATCATGTTTTCAAGATTCATTCATGTTGTAGCTGGACGAGGACTGTATCCATTGTGTGTCTGTATCATTGGGCGTATGTACACCACTGCGTATTCATTTTTTTACCAGTGCTGCATTGTGTGGTATATGATTCTTCAGATTCACTCTATCCACATGTGAGCCACAGGCAAAAGCCTCTGGGTTCAGAGGGAAGTTAAGGGAAGGGAAAAAGTCCTCTGTTTCTGGCCATATGTACCTCCATCCACCTCTGGATAAAGTCAAGTGGTCCAAGCAATTTTTGGTTCATACACTTACTTCCATGTATGTTTGTAATGTCTTAGGGAGTGTGTTAGTCCATTATCACACTGCTATAAAGAATTACCTGAAACTGGGAAATTTGTGAAGAAAAGAGGTTAAATTGACTCAGTTCTGCATGGCTAGGGAGGCCTCAGGAAGTTTACAATTATGGTAGAAGGCAAAGGAGAAGGAAAGCACATCTTACCATGGTGGAGCAAGAGGGAGAGAGAGAGAGAGAGTGCAAAGGGGAAAGTGTCACACTTCTAAACCATCAGATCTCACGATAATAACTTACTATCACGACAACAGCAAGGGAGAAATCTGCCCCCATGATCCAGTCACCTCCCACCAGGCCCCTCCTCCGACATGCAGGGATTACAATTTGACATAAGATTTGGGTGGGGACACAGCACCAAACCGCATCAGGGAGCAAGCAGGTGATGAAACTTTTAAAGCATTTTTCTAAGTTTAGAGAAAATCTAGGAATCTTTGAGATAAAACCTTTTTTTCACAGAGAAATATCTGTGAGATGTTCCAAATATGAGACGACTCCACCAATTTTCTCCACCTAAACTCTTTGAGTGTATGTAAGAAAATATATCATTCTGCATTGGCGGGGACTATATATACATTGGATATATGATATCAAATCGTAGTACTGTGAATTAAGATAATCTAAACTAGAAAAGTGTTAATCAGAAGCAGCATTCTTTAAACAATGTCTATTGCGTACATTAGTCCCCATGCTAGGCACAGAAAATATGGATACGTACATGGTATATTTCATGATATCATCAAGAAAAGTTAATTCTAGTACCTCGATTTCCAAACCGCACCAAGGCACTCAGGATGCTGCAGTGAATTCACATGGGAACTGTGTGAAGTTTTAACTATTTGAGGAAAACACAGTAACATTTGTTAGACACTGCAAACTACAAGCTTGAGGTAGTTTTAACTTATTTTTAACATTGGATCACAGTATACTTTTCTGGATAGTAGTCTGTCTTTGTGAAGCTCGGTTTTCAGAGGCTGTGTTAAAAAGTGAGAACCATGTGAAAATCACTGTGGAACAGGAAACAGTAGTGGTGTCCAATCTTATGTTAAGACTTGACAAGTTTTGCAGAGCCTAACCATCACAGACATCTCATTAGTAATTGTGAGTATCAGAGAATAAACAGAATGTTTCTTTTCTTACAAATGTTGTATTATTTAAAAAAAATGCCCATTAAGTTTTCAGGACATTCATGCTTGTTGAGTTGTTTGAGCCTGACTACTTACTAAAGGGAACTGATGGGTAATTCTTTTGAACTAGAAGCGCTGTGAAGAAATTACCAAGGCACTAAGGGCACTACGAATTGAGAAAGTTGGTAAACCTCTGATCTTGTGAATCAAGCATGCTACTCGTGTTGAATATGAACACTTTTTAAATTAAACAAAAGCAAAAGACAGAGGCTATATGGTATGTAAACAATGCAGCAACAAGCAATGTCACTGCTGTTATAATTCAAGGGTAATCAATGTGATGCCATCGGCATTAATGACACAGAGTCAATATACACAAACTTTTAATATAAGCCTATTTATGAGCATCTCTTTGCATGAAACTAAAAATATTGAAAATGTTGACTTTGGGGAGGTGCCCTTGGATCAAAACTCCTGAAGACGTCAATAACCTATTATGATTTTCATTTTGCAGAAACAGTGCTATTATTTCAAAAGGTCTCAAAAATCAATTTGGCATTCAGTATATCTGTGTAATAATGACATCCTAATTAAAAATCCCAATCTGAGTAGTACAAAGGATGATGTTTAATCTCTAATCAATGATCACCAAGCCTAGAAGTTATAGATGCAATAACCCTTTTTAATGAACTTCACTGCTTTTCTCAGATTTTGTCTGCTTCTCTCCTTTCAGTTTTGGGAGCCTTTTCTGTCTGAGAACATATCTGAGGAAGTGGAGACAATTTGGTGAAACAAGCACATAAATTAAAGCGAGTAACATCAAAGAAAAATACCATCAGAGTTATGCGGGTTTCTTTTTAATTGAAATTTATAATTGCTCCTAATTACAGGACATACATTAAATGTTACTTTGAGAGGCTGAGGAAGGGGGTGGAGCCTCATCCACTCCGGCCCCGTGAGCTATAACCTTGACATTTTAATTAGATATTATTTTGAAATATGTAAAAGGGATTTACATAGTCAGTGAAACACATCATTGTGCAATTTGCCCAAGAAGATAAAATGATACACAGTTTTAAAAATTACCAACTTCTCAAAGGAACAGTAGAAATTCTTAAGATGGGTGAAAGCAACAAAATATGTCAGGCTTGTGTACACATTCAGGTTTTCTAAGGTTTCCTCTGGGCAAAATTTTTTCTTCTTCATAGGAATCTGGTGTCGGTGGCAGTGGATGAACAAAGGGAAATAGGTCCAGTTGATTTATGGGCCACACATACCCATCCTGCAGATAAAAGGGAGTTCAGAGGAGAGTCGGGAATCTTCTCTTTCAAAACAATTTCTGGTGCCATATTACTTGACTGTAGGAGGATGATTAAAACAAACCCTTAAGTCCCTTTCTCATGAGATGCTTTGCTTTTTTATGCTTCAGTATATTGACAATTAGGGACAGAAGTGGTAGGAGAGATGGGACAAGCTTATCCTTCAAACTCTGCCATCATAGGTTAGCTGAGGGTCTGAGGACATGGGATGTATTGCTGATATCCAGCACTTGGGAAAACACACTTATGAAACTTATGGAATTCTTCCAGGAGGGAAGAGATAGGATGGAGAGCCTCTTTGTTCTCCATCCAAATTAAACATTATTATAATCTTTCAGAATATTGGGCTCTACCCCAAACCCAACAATAGGGAGGAAGAATGAGGGCCCTAAATTAAATTTCAAAGAGGTTTGAAAGAGAAGGCTGGTGGTGAAAGGAGAGCTTTGCCATTCATGAGGCTCTGGACACTACACCCTACCCCACCATCCGGGGCATTGTACCTTGAAGACCCTATAGGAACAAAGATACCTACTTTGAGTGGGGATTCTCAGGTGGAATTTGGCAGGAATGCCCTGGTTGCTGGGCTCCACTGTCCATTAAAGGACTTATCGCCAAGGTCAGAATCTGAACTAGAGGATGTGGTGGCCATTGGAGTGCAAACTTGCCCAGAATCCCTTATCTCAGGCCCAGCAGGCACCCTGTGCTTCAGCCATGGCTGCGCCAGAGAGGGGATTTTTTTTCCATCCCACATTAGCTCTAGTGCCCCAATCAGGGGCACTTGCGTTACTGCCTCCTCCAGCCCCAAGGGGTCTCCCCTTAGCTATGTCACACCATAGAAAGTGGTCAGGACTAGAAAATTCTTATGGTGTTCGTGGGGGTCAGGGGTGATGCCGGGGAAGAGAAAGGTAAGTGAGAAATGGGATGAAGTTGCTTCAAGGAGATGGGACTACATTCCCTTGACTCCATCCCAGTGAAGCAGATCAACCCTATTCATGTAGAATCCCAAACCTGAAACTGAGTAGTTGGAGTACTGGTGGAGTGGGAGCAGAGTGAAGGCTGCCTTTTGGGCACCACCGTATTCTCTACACTGGTTTGCCTCACGGCCCTTTGACAGGGAGACATTACCTGTGTTAGAGGAAGAGAGATGTGAGAAGACTCTCCCAGGATGTTGGCCGCTGACCCTTGCCGTGACAGCAACCAGAATGCTTTCCCACTTCCTGCCTTCAACTGCTCTTCCCATGCCACCCACACTCTGCCTCAGGACACTCACTCATCATCACCAAGAACTGCCAGTGGGTTGCTCCATGCCCTCCAGCACTGGGTACTCATTCTTTGCCATACACTGCTTCTCAGGCTTGCCCTACAAAGCAAGAGAACGCTCCCCCAGAGAGGAGAAAGAGCTCAAAGTAATTGTTGTGAGGGAATGCAGAGGAAACCTCCTACTGTCTCCTCTGTTCTCATCTTTATGGGCCACCTTCTGGTCTCACATATGGCCATTTCTTTCCATTGAGGATAGAGACACTGGGAAAATACTCCTGGAGAGAGTGCGGAGTAGGGGCACATCCCATGAAAATCCACCTTGTGTCCAGGATGCGACTGACTGTATTTCCTCCACGCATCTCAACCCAATTTCCTGTGGATTTCAGATCATCTTTTATTTCCAATTATGCTGCTGTTCACATTATCGATTTGGAGGATACAAATGTTGAATGACAAGAGAGGGAGAAGACGAAGGAGGGGAGGAGAATTCCATTTTGCCTGAAGGATAAGACACTCGAAATGCCACCCTGCACAGCATCTCCAAAGCGTTCATCAACGTGGCAGAGGCTGGCTCAATTATCTTTGTGTCAGATGATTATCTGAGAGCTTAATTTAATCTCCATTATCCTCCCCTGTCATATTTCAATTAAATCTGCTATCAGAGTGTTAACACATCTTTGAACCTGCTATTTCTTCAGTTAATTTTCCACTAAGAGGTGCTGGAGAGTAACAGATGTCATAATTATGCAATTATTAAGTGTATTTGACACTCCTTCTCTCAGGATTTTGTGGTTAGGGTAGGAGTGTTGGAAAATTAATCTGATGACAATATGCTTCCGTTGTGATCCATAACACCACTGCAGGCTGGGGACTGTCCTCCCGCTGTTTCCGAGGCTGCCACCAAAGAAGATAAAGAATTAACTGATTGTGCGTCAGATTCGTTTCACTTTTGTATGTCTGGTAAATTGCATGAGTTAATTAGGCTGAGCAGAAGTTCAGAAGCAGAAGTTTTTTGTTATTGTTTTTTTTTTTTTTTACAGAAACCGTCTTCAAGACCTTAAAAAGTACAGCAAGTACATCTCAGGGAATATCATAAAGTTAGCAACTATAAAGTTAAGGGCAGTTAATCTTGACTTTAAAATCTTGGGTTTTAGTTGGGGATTGGATGCCAAAGAATTGCATGACCTTGGTTAAGTCACACCCTCTCTCTGAGCTTTGGATTTATGAGGAATGAGTAGGCTCAAGATTCCATAGTCTACTACCTCTCTCAGCTTTACCATTCCCTGAAAATTGTTATAAGCTGTCTATTTTCTCTCTTCCCTCAACATCATCTATGCCTATAGCTATTTAAATCCTCAAATTTGTTAAAATCAAAGCCTGAAAAGGTGTGTCTATCTTTTGGTCTACAGTACATCTCATTAAGATCAAAAGCTCGTCAGGACTTCAAAGCCTGGTTTTGACATTTACTAGCTGTGTGACCTTAGACAAATTGCTTACCCCCTCTGAGCTTCAGTTTCCTCCTCTATAAAAGGACAGTTATGATGAAATCTATTTCATAGGATTGTTGAGATGATGAACTAAAATTATATAAGTCACAGTCCATTACTATGTGTCTGTCTGGCTCATGTCTAGAAAAAGAGCTGGAAACACATAAGGGAAGTTGAAGTGAGGAATGGATACACAGACTGCATGGGTGTGGCTATCCTTGGAAATCTTCTGACATCACAAAGGGGCTTCCATAGTATAAAGAACATGGGTGTGTCCTTGCAGGCTTGAGAGGTCATCCGGGTGGAGCCCTTGCTCTTAAGCACAGAGGGGACCTTCTCACACACACTACCTGCTGTTGGAACAGTGGTGCTAAGAACCCAGTTCTCCCTTCCCCTGGTCCGGGGACATTTCCTCACTGTACTTGGCCTCTTAATCCATCTGAATCAGCTTTACATGAACTCCGAGTCACCAGTCTGCCAAATCATTCTCAGATCTTTATTCTGCTCTTCATCAAACCCGGGAATTTTCTGCCACATTACTCCTCCAGTGCCACCCATGTAAGGTGAAAGGTAGATAATGGCCACCTACAAGCAAACGGACATGCTTATGCGTGTTGCCTGGAAGTCTTCATTTAAGGGAAATATTTGGAAGCCAAATAGATAAAAATAGGTCAAAATAAAACTGTTCTGATGAAATCAGGATTATGATATTGGTAGCTCAGTGTGCATACTTCCACACCTCTGTCCTGCAGGTTTCTGAGGAATCCTTGGGTCTTCCAGAGGATTTTTGGAAAACAATCATTCCATGTCATAATTTTTGCCTGTAGAGAATTGTGTGGTGTGGATGTAGAAAATCCATCTGACTAGTCACCTTTTGTTGGGCATCTAAGTTTTTCTGATTTTTCATAAAAAGAGCTGTAAGAAACTGGATATTCTGTTTATGTAAAAATCCCTTTCATGGGGACAGGATCCTAGACAGATTTCCTGTCTGAAAGGTGTCACTTTCTTGATCTTAGGGAGGATATTGAAATCGGCCAGAAAGACCTTAGTATGGATCCCTGTGTTTCTCAGAGGCATGAAATTAAGTAAATTATATGACCATTCTCTGGCATTTAGGTGTTTGGAGACAGTAGCTCAAGTCAAAGAGGGGCTTTATTGTATCGATAATGGTGGAATCCAAGGATGAAGGCTTCAGGTATTGCTGGATCAAGGGGTTAAATTATATCTTCAGGTTTGTTCATGGGCCTCCTGCTCACGTACTGCAGGGAGCAGCCAGATTTCTTTCATACATCCAGGGAAGGGAGTTACCAGCACCAGGTTTGGTAACTCTGACAAAAAGAGACTTTTGTTTAGTTTTTCACCTAATACCTTTCCATCAATCTATTCTGGTAGTCCTCATCTGCTGGATACTTCTTATTTTCTCCTACAGATTCATTCTCCACTTTTCTCACCCTTTTAAGAATGGTTTGAGCGGCATCCTCTCTCCTCTGGCTTTTGATTGGACTTGGCCAATGAGAAGCTATCTTCATTTGCTCATGCTACCTTGACAAAGTACCAAAAACCAAGAGGCTTAAAACAACAGAAACTTACTGTCCCACAGTTCTGGAGGCCAGAAGTCCAAGATCAAGGTATCAGCAAGATTATGCTCCCTTTGAAACCTGCAGAGAGATCCCTCCTCTCCTCTGCCAGCTTTTGGTGTTTCTATCAAACCTTGGCTTGTAGACGCCTCACTTCCATCTCTGCCTCTGTGGTCACATGGCTGTCCTCTTCCTATGCTTCTGTCTCTGCATCTCTCCTCTTTTCATAAGGACATCCATACTGGATGAAGGGCCCGCTTTACTCCAGCATGACTTCTCTTAACTAATTACATCTGCAACAACCTTATTTCTACATAGGTAATGTTCTGAGGTCCTGGGGCTTAGAACTTCAGTATAAGGGCCACATCCCACCCATAACAAAGACATTCACAGCAGAGAGAGAGGGATTAAGGGAGTGATGGGGTATCTATTTCCCCTGGGCTGGGAAAGTGTAGTACATTCCCTGCTTACTCCACCGAAAGCCACACTTGCTGTCGGAAGGCTCCCTGGACAGCTTCTAGGATTCTGGTGACTTCTTGTCTTTGCCTTCTCAGAGTTAGGGGTGGTGGCAACTCCCTGATTTGCTAGACTTATTGCTTCAACTTATTGATTTCCCACCATCCAACCTTCTTCAGTTGTCCTTCTTGAATATACTCTCTTCCACATGGCAGAAGGGAGCCCTAAACACAGATGATAGGGGATCATGAGAGCTTCCTAGAGCAGCGTGTCTGGAACTCTAATGTGTATAAAAATACCTTGAGGCTATTGTTAACTCATGGAATCTGAGGAAATAGTTACAGGAAAGAGCAGGGCCTAAGGTTCTGCATTTGTAACAAAGTGTATTAGTCTGTTTTCACATTGTTGATAAAGACATACCTGAGACCAGGAGGAAAAAGAGGTTTAATTGCCTTACAGTTCCACATGGCTTGGGAGGGTCTTCAGAATTGTGGTGGGGGGGGGGAAAGGTGCTTCTTACATGGAGATGGCAAGAGAAAATGAGGAGAATGCAAAAGTGGAAACCCCTGATAAAACCATCAGATCTTGTGAAACTTATTTGCTACTCCAAGAACAGTATCAGGGAATCTCCCCCATGATTCAAACTATCTCCCATCAGGTCCCTCCCACCACATGTGGGAATTGTGGGAGTCCAATTCCAGATGAGATTTGGGTGAGGACACAGAGCCAAAGGGTATTACAAGCTTATCGACAGCTATGCTGAGGCTGCAAAATGGACTAGAATGTGGCATCAGGCCATGGCAGGAATGAGCAACAGGAGGAGGAAGAAGTCACAGTGCCGCGACGGGCTGGAGATGAGGAGATGAGCAGGAACTCGGGTAAGTGAGAAAATTAAGCCTTTTATCATGTCTACAGCCAGAGGCCTTGCTGGATTGTGACTTCAGACTAGTATATGTTTCACTGAATGGGATCTATACCACTTCTGGGAAGGGAAGTAAGAACTTGAAAAAAATCACACTTCTCTGCTTCCTCTATTTTCATTCTAGTCTTATCTGTACATTATTACCTTTTAATAAGGGAAGACACACTACCTTAGAAAAGAATGCTCAGCCCTTTCCAGCTACCCTGACCCCACCGACCTCAGAGACAGTGGTAGAAGGCCAATCACCAAAGCTGTTTGCAGGCTCAGTGGATGCTCTGGAAACTCTGGGAACTGGGAAGCTTCATCTCCGGGGCCCCAGCTGCTCTTTCTCTGTGATGTGACAGTTGCCATCTCCCCCCACTGTCAGTGCAAGTCCCTGAACAGTCTCTTTTGGAAGAGGCCAGTTTAGCTGAATCTCACCTTCCTGTGTCTAGAACTGGGCGACTCAAGGTGTGGGCCACAGAATAATGCTCATTCGCTGCTTGCTACCTCTCCATGATGAGGCAAGGCTAGAAATTAAGAGAAAGTACTTAGAAATGTAATCCAGCTGACCTTACTGAGACATCCAAGTGCTATCATACAAAATACTACTACTACTACTAATAATAATGGTCTTCAGTAAACTAAAAACAAAAGACACAGATGATTTGAGAAGCACCTTCTAGAAGTCCTTATCCCAAGGAAGGGAATCCCAGGCAGTCTCTAGACAGGGGAACCTGTAAGAGGCCAGGGCCTCCCTTTCCTTGGCCTCTGGATTTGGGCTGTGTGGGTAGCAGTCACTCTCTGTGGCCTTCCCGTGAGGACATGCTGAGTCAGGGAAGCGGGGTCTCTGTGAATATTATCTGCACTTCAGCCCTCGACTTTCACAGCAGGAGGTCTGCGATTTAGACACAGCAAACACAGGCAGTGAAAACACTGATCAGAGACAGTTAACAGCAAGCGTTGGTCATGAAAATGCGACCTTCCCTTGGTGGCCCTTTCCACTACAAGACCAAAGACAAGTCTAGTTCACCCTCCTCACACACATGCAATTCCAATGTGTGCTCACGGCGACTCCACTGCAGAACCCTTTTCTGCTCTCCCTGTTTTATTTCTTTCCTTCCTTTGCCCCTGTCCCTCTTTCCAGCCCTTCAGCCTTTTATTTTTCACAATGCAATCTAGTGAAAGACCGCCCCATGGAAGGTTTCATATACAAGAAATTACTATTTTTATGCCTCTCCCTTAGGGTACACTCAAGCACAATCCATACTTTTGTGGGCATTTTTTTCCCTGTAATATGTTTGTAGCTGTAATGTGGAACCAGCTCTGAGAAAACTAAACAGAACAAGAGAAGGCATGTGCCCCACAATTAAAGGAAACACTCTAAGTAGCAATGGGAACCCAACAGGACAGTGTGCTGTGCCAAGCAAAAAATGTGCAGCTGGAAAATCTGCCAAGTGTCCCTGATTTGTAAAGATTTTTTTTCCATATTTAGGTAAATTAATGTAATTATTTAATGCCTCCTGCAATGGTAATAGGATTGTGCTTGGGCCCTTTCAACATATGGTGCTGGCACCAGAATCCTCTTTGCGAGAGGAAAAAGGTGGGGGCAGAGCAAGGCCCAGATCACATTTGCTGGGTTTCATGTTGGAGGTCTGCCTGGCCCTCAGCCAGTCTGAGGCGTGACTGGACTGGGGCAATTGATTAAGGTCCCTTTACAAGTTGGTGGGTACAGCAGGCACAAATGCCACCTACTGCCATGATTTATGCTCCTTCCCCAATAACCCTGCACACTCCTTTGGGAAGCCTTGCCTTTGAATTTGGAAGCCACCTGTGTGCAGCCTCTTTCTTCCCTAGGACTTCCAAAAGTTACTGAATGAGGAGGAGGCTGAGTTTCTCTGCTTTCTTTTAAGCCACCCTGTTTCCAAGGATGCCACGATGTTTAGTTCCCTGACCTGTGTGCAGGGATGCCCAGGAGAATTGTACAGATTGTCCCATACTCAAAAAGTTGTCTATTGAAAACCATACATAGCAGATGGAAAACCCAAAATCCAAAATTTGGATTAACTCTTTTGAATATAGCCTCTGATAACAGAGGCCCATGAGGACACAGGCCACATGCATTGCCCAAAAGAAAACAGCATAAACAGCAACCTTTAATTAAAAAAAAAAAATTGAATATTTAGTTTATGCACTTAAAGAGTGTAAGATATATTGCCTGTTTTGCACAATGTTTATAATCTCAGAAAGGAGATGAGATAATACATGATATAATTCTGCTAGGCATCCCTGTACATAGGTCAGAGAACTAAAATGGTTACAACCTTGCAAACGGGGTGGCCTAAGAGAAAGCAAAGAAATTCAGCCTCTCCTCTCCCAGTAACTTTTAAAAGTCCTAAGAAAGAGGCTGCCAACAGGTGGGTTGCAAATGCAAAGACCATGCTTCCCAAAGGAGTTTGCAGCATTATTGAGGAAAGAGTGTTTCTCTCAAAAAACAATTATAAACAAAGGAAGACAATGAATGGGGTACCGTGGACCCTTGTCTCCAGGCTATAGAAAGTTTAGGGGAAAGAAATGATTACATGCCACAGTTGAAACTGCCTTAGAGGACTGGGTAGGACTTGCTTCCACAGATAGAAGGGAAAGATCCATTTCAGATAGTTTATGCAAAGTTTGGGAAGCAGGAATAAAAATGGTGTGGTTAGGGGTTTATGAGGAGTGGAGTAAAGAGTACCTTCAGGGTAGGAGGGGAAAATGAGGTTGGATAATCAATCCTGGAGAGCTGTAAAAGCAAGTTTTCTAAGGATTAAAAAAAAAAAAAGCTGTCGGTCAGGTCATGTGCGGTGACTCACGCTTGTGATCCCAGTACTTTGGGAGGCCAAGGCGGGTGGATCACCTGAAGTCAGGAGTTCGAGACCAGCCTCACCAACATGGTAAAACCCTATCTCTACTAAATACAAAAAACATACTCCAGTCATAGTGGCACATGCCTGCAATCTCAGCTACTCAGGAGGCTGAGGCAGGAGAATCGCTTGAACCTAGGAGGCAGAGATTGCAGTGAGTCAAGATAGCACCATTGCACTCCAGTCTGGGCAACATGAGCAAAACTCCATCCCAAAGAGGGAAAAAAGCTGTTACGTGCTCCAAGATCTCTGAACTGTCATTCTTCTATGACAGTTAACTTTCAACTCACAATGTCATCATGCTTCTTCCAGGATGATTTCTATTTCCCCTCTAGGGATCAGTTAAGGAATTGATGCTTACGTGAGTCTCACAGTGGTTGAAGGAACGGCCCCCAGTGGACATCCTCAGCTTCCTACCTTCTTGTGTTGGTGAGAATAGCCTAGACTGGAAGTCAGCATCTGAATCAGAGGGCCCTAAAGTCAGGGGAAGTGACCAAGTGGCCAGTTCCATGTGGTACCGTCCCATGTTTATGTCAGATGCCATGACAGCTTGTAGCCAGAAGAGCTGGATTGCGGTGTGTATAAATATTGGCTTTGAACTGATGGCTGCATTTTTCAGATTGTAAATCTGAAACCTAGGTTAAGGCACGGAGGGAACACTTCCAAAGTCTTGGGGGCCCATCAAAGACTTTCCAATTCTTGAATTTAGACCACTTCTCCATTATTTCCAGCCACATTCAAAACTGCACATAATTCTAGAAGTGGGGTTCAATGTTTTCTTACCATGTGGCAGCCTTTCCACAACTTTGTTCATAACAGTCTGATAAATTAATGTAATTATCTGATGCCTCCTGCAATGGTAATGGGATTGTGTTTAGATAGACCCTTTCAGCATAGGTATTCTTTGGGGTAAGGAAAAGTAGGGGCATATCAAGGCTCAGATGAAATTTGCTTGTTTTCCTTCCACCAGGAAAATGAAAAAAAGGAAAGAAAAGGACTGTAATGCCAAACATGAGAGCATGTGATGAAATAATCCATCTGCGCTGTGGAAGCCTGACATTTTGATGCCTTGAGACCCAGAGGCTAGTGAGTGCCTGACCAATACATATTTATCGAATATGAGCTGAATGAGTAAATGAATGAAATTGTAAAAGTCCTGAGTTCTGAACCTGAGCTTGTCTTTAAAACGCTGTGTTGTTGTCAAGTTACATCCTCTCTGGGATTCTTTCTTCATCTGCTAAATGGATATATTTCGTTTTGTGTTTTTTTTTAACTTAAATAAATAAAATATTCAAATGAGATTATGGATGCAAGAATCCAGCTACTGCAGTTGGTGCTTTACAAAGGAAAGGGATGACCATCAGTACTGCTGTGTACGTATATTCTTGGAGGAGTCCAGTTAAACAGTCTGACTAGCTATGACATTCAAGACACCACCCAAACAACAGAGGAGTTTTCCCCATCATGTCTTCTGGCACTGGATCTCAAAGCAGATGTGAACAGTTTGGATTGCTTTTTCCATATAGGCAAGGTAAAGTAAAGTGTGAGAGATCATCAATGACTAAAGACCTATCATTCTAAGAAGGCTCCCTCAAGTCCATTAGGAGTCTTAGCACCTGAGTTTTATTATTCTGATAATTATCAGTTCCCATGATTTTAGCAGTTCTCTGACCCAAGGAAGGTTGTAAATACATCAGAATAAGATCTTTATAGAACATTTGTCCACTAATTAATTAATTAATTCACTCATTCAGTGACATTTTTTAGCTACTGCTCTGTTTTGATGATATGTTACACAATAGATTTTTAAACACCTGTCTCAATAAACTTACAGTTGTGTTGGAATAGATACTATTTTAAGTTACATCTTCATGGAACTCATAATAAATTGGTAATATTTACAATGTTAAGAAGGATTCTGAGGTCACAGAAAGAATGACGAAAATGTTATAATCTACTCACAGTATTTCCAGTGGGCATAGTAGGGTAAAGCAGCCATATATTTGCTACATATAAACGAATGTAAAAAGAAGGCAATGTTCTTCAATCTTAGGACTTAATGTTACTGTACTTATATGATACTAACTGCTCTCCAAATAATCCCAAAAATATAATGGCATAAATGTAATAGAAGTTTACTTTGCACTCACATAAAGTCTGAACTGGATCTTCCTAACTGGACATTAGCTCGTCTCCAGGTGGTGATTCGGGGATTCAGGCTCCTTTTATTTTGTGGCTCTGTGATCTTCAACATGCAATTTCCAGGTGACTGTGTTCTTCTGTAGGAAGCTAGCAGAAGGAAAAAAGGAGGGGGATTGCAGGCACTCCTGCTTCTCACGTTCTTTGGTCTGAAAGAGTCACCCGGGACTTCTGCTCATATTCCATTGGTGACATTCCACAGCCTCACCTGGGTGCAGGGAGATAGGGAAACAGCTCTGGCTGGGAAGCAGCTACCTAGCAACCAGACACTACCTTTGGTGAACAGGAAGCCATCTCTTCACAGTATCCTGATTTCTCCAAATCATGCTTACTTGAGCTCATTTTTGTCTTTTCTTCAATGAACTTGAACCTGATACCCTTTATCCAGTCTAAATACCTGTAGATAGAAACTGTCCTCATTCAGCTTTTAAGAGTCATTTTTAATTCCCTTCTGATTTGCTATGGAGCAAAACTCAGAGACAGATCACACCTATTCATGTTCAGGGCTCTGCCAGGTGTTGTCAAGTGGGGCTGTTTAAGGAAAAATACGCAATGGAATAGACAACCGTAAAGCTCCCTGTGACTGGGCCCCAGGGAGAATGCAAGGACCTGAGCTTCTCTTCATTAAGCCCCTTACTGCGACTGAGCCTTTGCAACTCAATGTTTGAAGCTCTGGGACTGCTTAGATAAACACGCTATTCTAACAGTGCCTGGCAGCCCAATATACAATTAATTTTACTGTATCTTGTAAGCCATATAGAGCCTTTATTGCAGAGGGCAGCATTAGATCTTTGTATAAATACTAGCAGATAATTTTATATAATTTCATTGACTGGTTAAGTGGTTTTTCTTTCTAATTTAACCCCTGTGATTGCTAATCATGAGGCTCCTCCTGATTTCTCCATCACTCTGTCCCATGAAGCATAAAGGAGAATGACTGAGAATTCCTACTGATTCCTCTGGAGTTTCTCTCTCTAGTGGTTAACTCTAGTGTTTTTCTGGAGCAGGAACAAGGATGAAACCAGCAACCGGACTCTGCTGCAGAATTGCGCTACTCAGTGAAAGCCAGGAATGTGTGTCTTCCTCCATTCTCTTTCACATACTCTCCACTCCAGGGGAGCAGACAGGATAACTCAGTGGAAAGAGAAAGCCAGGACTGGGTTTATATGCAAGCTCCCCCTTTACTTGCTGTGTGACCTTGGCCAAGTGACAACCTATCTGAATATCATTTACTCACTTATAAAATGGGAATACTAATTCCCACTTTTGGAGTTGTTGTAAGGTTGACTTGGGCTAACCTAGCATAGTATCTGTGGAACATCATGGGCTCAGGCATCCATTAGGCACAGTATGGTATTTCTTGTAACAAGAAACTCCTTAGCTCTGTGCCTTAAGACCATCTAAGTTATTCTTCACTTCCTCAAAGTCCAGCGAGTGTGTTTCTGGTGGGGGAGCTCTTCAGAATGACTGTCTTTCACGGGGTGACTTGAGAAGCCAGCTTCTATCCTGTGTGTCGTCTCTTCCTCCTCTTCCTCCTCCTCCTCCTCCTCTTCTTAGATGGAGTTTTGCTCTTGTCACTCAGGCTGGAGTGCAGTGGTGTGATCTTAGCTCACTGCAACCTCCATCTCGCAGGTTCAAGTGGTTCTCCTGCCTCAGCCTCCCGAATAGCTGAGATTATAGCCATGTGCCACCATGCCTGGCTAATTTTGTATTTCTAGTAGAGAAAGGGTTTCTCCATGACTGATCTTTGAACTCCTGACCTCAGGTGATCCTCCCATCTCTGCCTCCAGAAGTGTTGAGATTACAGGCATGAGCCACTGCACCTGGCCCCAGGCTGTCTTCTATAGCCTTGGAGGACAAGAGAGAAAAAGATGGTGGAAGAGACTGCAGGAGGCATTCCGGCCAGCCCTGAACATGGTGCATACATCATTTTTGCTTATGGTTCATTGGCCAGAATCAGTCACAGGCTCCCACTTAAATGCAATGGATAGAAGTGAGAATATGGGAAATGTAGTTTAGCTGAATAGAAGAAAAGGGAATGGGACATGAATGAACACCAGCAGCCTCTGCTATAGCAATCAATAAAGACAATGCTCCTCCCCTTCCTCTCTGGAGGAGAGGCTTTGAATATCCCTGCAGACGCCCTCGCCTGCCTCCTGCTAGATGTCTCTTGTTCTGCACCCTAGTGTGCTGGGTTCTGCCTCCTCTTGCAGACTGGCACATGATACTGCATCTTGGGCAGAGGGAGGACTCTCTGAGTGGCCACCAAGGAGACAGATGAAGTGACCTGGAAGCAGTCAATCTTTACCAATGGGAAATGAAAGAAAGAGCTGGGCAGATAAATCTCCCTTCTTCCTCTCTCCCGGGAAATACCCCAGTGTGCAGTCTCTCCTTGCACCCGGGGACGGTCTGCATGTCACTTTGTGGTGCATTACAAAGTAGTAGTCAATGCACTAAGGTGCGTACTGCATTGCCTCAGACCTTCCTTGTGTCTCACCCTCGCCATTCTGTGCTCATACATCCCACATGAAGTACGGCATCTCAGTGGTTGCCATAGACTATTTGCCAGATGACTAGGGCTAAGGGTGCTGTCCTTCCATTATTAATTATCTATTCTATTATTGATCCTCTCCAGCCCTTAGTTTCTGAGTTCTGACAGCACCGAGCTACTTTCAGACCCTCAAATGAGGCACTCCTTGCTCCTGTCACCCCCAGGTCTTTGCCCAAGCTCTTCCTTCTGCCGGAGGACCTCTTCACTGTAAAACAGCTGCTTCTCCAGCTCCTGTTCAAGATATTCATCTTGCGTGACTTCCAAGTAGACCCAGTCTCTCTCGTGATTTAGCTGCCTGCACGGTACCAGCAACTTAGTAGGTGATTAAAAATATTTTTTCAATATATGAGTGATGTTCTTACTTCTTTACTTACCTCCTGGATGTGCCTTTCAATGCAGAGCTATAATAATAATAGTAATAATGATAACCAAAAAATCATCCTTATTAAGCACCTGCTCTATGCCAGCCTGTGCTGGCGATTTCATAGTTGTTTATTGGCTTCTGTATTCCTCCTAGTTGCCCTGCAAGGTGAGTAAGTGACAGTGATTTGCTCAAGGTCGTGGTTAATGAGTGGCAGCGCTCGGATTTGAACCCAGCCTAGTCTGATTCCCAAGCATGTTCTACTATTTTTTACTCCAAAATGCTGCCCGTATTCAAGCTCCTGAATGATCCATCAGCAGCAGGGCAAACCATCCCACAGGCTGTGGAATCATGGATGGACAGGAAACGACCTTGCTCCTTGGCCTGTGTGTTCTCGGGTGGAGTCCGTCTGCTGGGTGCGCTGCTTCCTTTCAGGGCTGTGCGGACTTTCCTTCGCTGCATGGATCAGGATGCAAGATGGACGTCCCCCCACCCTCCGAATCTGTCTGTTCCTCCTGGGGCCATTCAGCTGACAGCTGCGGAAAGGACAGCGCCTGCTGAAAAAGGGTCCATAATTTCCCTCTGGCAAGAGACGGCAGCCCAACTTTGGAGGGGACAATTAGCGTGCTCTCAGCTGGAACAATGGGGAGCAGCAACAGATGCTTCTCGTCCCAGGGACGCTCCGAACCGCAGCCTCCTGCTAATGGGAGGCTTTCTTCTTCCCTGCCCGGGAAACCTGGCAGCCTTGCCAGCAGCTCGGCTAGGGTGGGGGTGGGGTGGGCTGCTGAGCTGGGAGGAGAGCGGCATTTTCAGCGCAAACCAGAGGAGCCGGGCCTGCAGGAGTCAGTCACGGCTCTCCTGGGGGCTGATGCGCCACCCCACCTTCCTCCCGGATGAGCAAGGAGCCAGAGCCATTTCTGCTCTGAAGCAGGGTTTTGGCAAACTCAGAAAATGCTGCAAGATGGCAAGAAATCCGCAGTGGACCCACGTGAGTTTGAGGCCCAGAATGGCCATTGACTAGCTGTTGCCCTCGAAAAATTTTTTAACTTCTCTAAGCCTCTGTTTCCCCATTTATAAAACGAGGAAATAGTAGTATGTACCTTACATATTTACTTTGGAAGATAAAATAAAATAATATGTGAAAACACTTCCCTTACAGTGAAAGTGCTGAAAAATACCTTTAGCATTAAACTCTCTACATAAAGAACTGTTTGTGTTGTCGTTGCCTTTGCCTCTGGGCGCTAGCACACAATCTCTCCTCAATAAATACATAATCAGGCCAGGCGTGATGTCTCAGGCTTGTAATCCCAGCACTCTGGGAGGCCAAGGTGGGAGGATCGCCTGAGGCCAGGAGTTCAAGACCAGCCTGGGCAATATTGTAAGATCCCTGTTTCAAAATAATAATAATAATAATAATTAAATTAAAAAATAAAAAATTAGTCAGACATAATGGCACATACCTGCAGTCCCAGGAGAGGCTGAAGGAGTAGGATCACTTGAGCCCAGGAATTTGAGACTGTAGTGAGCTATGATCAAGCCACTGCATTTATACATACATAATCAGATTTAGAGCCATTTAGAACTAGAGGAACTTTTATAAATCCTCTAGCTTAATGATATTCAGGTTGTTTACTTGGAGGTTCAAGGGATCTGGAGACATTCTTTTGAATATTTATTAAGCATATTGTGGGAATTAAAAAAAAATCAGCTGCTCATAAGTTAATAAAATACACTTTAGCTTATTGGTGACCCGAAACATGTGAAGTTGTGTTACCAGGATAACTTACATCTCTGAAGATTCCACATAAGGCGTAAGATGCTGCTTTGGTTAAACTGAAGAATATGAGATTGAAAATAAGCATTTATTACCTGAAAGTGCTTGTTTGTGAAAAGCTCCTCATTTTGCATGAAACAAAATTCAAAACTAAATTACACAATCATAGCAAATATAGTTGGCTCTTTCTTCCATTACCATAGATTTCAATGTTTGGTTTACATCCAGGCGTATTATTGTTCTTATTTATATAAGTAAATGCTATATATTTGAAAATACTATAATATACATAAATACTAATTAAGTTCTATTTTTTTCTTAATATACTGGGGTTCCTTGTACGATGCCACAGCTTAAAAATAAAGTCCAAGTACTACTGATTGTCTTCATCCCCTTAATTTTGAAGATGTGATTCCAGGCACAGAGAGGAAATTCGTTCACCCAAAAATCACTGGTGTGGAACTGTAGCAGGTAAAAACACTCCTTTACTTCTCTTTCTCCAGGCACCCTCCTTCATTTCCCGTTCAGAATCCGTGTCACCAGTTTATTTCTGCCCTCCAGGATGAAAAGCAAAATGACCACAACAACATCCTCAACACACTGTGAAATCCACTGACCAGCTGGGTGCAGTGGTCTGTGCCTGTGGTCCCAGCTCCTAGGGAGGCTGAGGTGAGAGGATCACTGGAGCCCAGGAGATTGAGGCCGCAGTGAGAGATGAATGATCATACCACCGTCACTGCAGCCCGGTTTCCAGAAAAACCGTTCTGGGTCCAAAAAAACTTGTTCTGGGTGACAGAGCAAGATCCTGTCTCCAAAACAAAAAAACAAACAAAAACTTGGTGCTGAGTTAGTACTCAGTTAGCTTTCAGTGATTCTGGCCATGTTGCAGCCCCATCAAAATATTTTGACCCAGTGTCAGAGGGTAGAAAACCCTAGATGTGAGATCCAAAACTAGCCTGCTACTTAGCCCTTCCAACCTCCAGAATCCAGATTTCAGGAGCTCTAACTAAGCCTTTAGGACTGGTTTGGGGGATGTTAATAAATTCCTTTCTGCTCTCCTTATTTTTTCTTCAGCCTGACTTTTTTCCCTCCCTGCTTCTTGCTTCCTTCCTTCCTCCCTCCCTCCCTCACTTCCTTCCCTCCCTCCCTCCTTCCTTCTCTCCTTCCTTTCTTCCATCACTCCTTCCTTCCTTCCCCTTCTCTTTTCCTCCCTTCCTTCCTCAAATATCAGTTGAACATTTTCTAAAGCCAAGTACTGTTCTGATAGGAGTTAAATGAGATTTCTGTTGTAAGGGTGCTCACATTGTAATGGGGGAGACGTGTAAGAAATAAACATATGTAAATAAGTCTCATAATAATAGTATAAATGTGTTTAAAATGATGAAGATGCCCATTCCTGCCTCAGCTGGGCGTATCCCTCTCTTGATGCACCTCACACTGCCAAAAAGGTCCCCTGAAGGGGCTCAGTGGCGCCACTCATCACTCTGAAGGGCAGAAGAGCACTGGGCGGACACTGTTCCTTATCCCCTTGCCTGGAAGAGCAGCCGGTCTCGCTCCGTCTACGGTGCAGCTTCAGACGTGTTAACCCCCTGCATCAGCCTGGGTCCATGGCATGTTGCCTTCAAAGGGTGCTCTCAGGACGCCACCACAGCAGGCTTTCTGGGAAGCTCTGACTTTGTGTTGGGATAACTTCTTGAGTGAGGTTGTGGGCTGCAAAGCTGGGAGGGCAGAGGGGCATGGTTACTCACTCTCACTGAAGGTAGAAAGGATCCCTGTGGCAACTGACCAGGGCTACTGACCACTGCCTGGAGACCTCTCACACCAAGTCTCGGCTTCCAGTGTGTTAGGGATAAGTGGGCAGCTGCTCTGGCACCCTCCAGCAGATGCCATCCTGTGACCTCCGTGAGCAGTGACCTTGGCTTATCTGAACCACTTGAAGGAAGATGGCCGCCTGGTCACCCGCTCAGAAATACAAGGGCCTAGAGATACAGCAGTGAACAGGACAGAGACCTCTCTCCACGTCAAATCTCCTTTCTTATGGGAAGAAAGATGAGAAAGAAACCCATTGTTGATGGTCAGCTTTATGCATCAACTTGGCTATAGGATCCAGTTATTCAATTAAACACTAATCTAGGTGTTACTATGAAGGTATTTTGTAGGTGTGGCAAACATCTGCAATCAACTGAATTTATATAAAGAAGATTATTCTTAACAGTCTGGTTGGGCCTCAATCAATCAGTTGAAAGACCTTAATAGCAAAACTGAGGTTTCCCTGAGGAAGAAGAAAATCTGCATGTGGACTGCAGTGTCAGCTCCTGCTCAAGGATTTCCAGCTGGCTGAGCTGCCCTACAGATTTTGGACTTGCCAGCCCACAAAATCACAGAAGTCAATTCCTTGAAATAAAAAATCTCTCTCTATATGTGTCTCTATGTGTGTGTGTATTGTCTCTATATATGTATATCATAACAGTATATATAAAAATATATATATGCAATATATACGGTTACATATATATTCTATATTCTATGGTTCTATTTCTCTAGTAGAACCCTAACTAATAAAATAGTCAACAATTGCAACAACAGCAAGAACGAGACATAATCAGAGCAGGAGAGAGCTATAAAGGAAACTAAAAGGGCGATGTGATATAAGGTAGTGGTGAAGACTACTTTGGAGAGGGTTGCAGGGAAGCATCTCTGAGAAAATAATATTTGACTTGAGACCTGGAAGATGAGGAAGAGCCAGTCAAGTGAAGATCACGAGAGAAAAGTACAAGACAATGAATCAGCCGGTGCTAGTGCAGGGGTGAGTAGAAGGGCTGCTTCTCCAGTGAGGCTGGAGCAAGAGGAGTGGTGAGAAGGAGGAGGGGCAGACAGAGGCTGGATCAGGAAAAGCCCAGGAGTCTGGGAACAAGGATGTAGATGCCGTTCCAATGCAGCCATGGGAGAGTTTTAAGCAGAGACTTTAGGAAATCCACTGGGCATCAGTTTCTTTATTTGTAAAGGGGACATTTTCATTCCCTATGAGGCTCCTTTACAGACTGGCTTTGAGGATCATATGCAAATACGGTGTGTAAAAAATGTCTTCAAAAACAGAATGTGCATGCCCAAGGTAACAGAAGACTTTTATTAAGCAAGGGGGATGAATTGAACTTGTGGAGGCAGGAGCACAGGTCCTCTTGGATTAAATGCAAATCTGCTACAAAGCGTGATCTACTTTGGCCTCCCAGGGATATATCTGGGGGTGCTGTTCACACACCTTAGCTTTTCCAGCTACTCTGAGAAGGGTATTCCACAGCCGTGTTGAGAGCTCTTCTCTGAGCAGCCCTCTGACTCTGATGACTGCTCCTCCCCTAAAAGAGTTCCTTCTGCTTCCAGTCCTTGGACATCACCAAGTTGGTTTATACTCACCACCAAATCAAGATGAAGCAAGTGAGAGTAGCCCTCACCTTCCACTCTCCATATCATCACCCTTCAAAGAGCTATAATCTGGCCTCAGTGGGAGGAAAGTATTAGACAAGACATATCCTGGGACAAAGGAGGAATAGTGATTTTTATTGGTGCACACAGTTTAAAAGGCCATGGGTGTTTCTATACTAAGGTATGGTTGAATCCAGAAGAGCAAATTAATGCCATCGAGAATATTTCCCCTTTGCCATGTCTCCTTTTACTGTTGTATTTGGCTCCATTTTCAGACATCTCTTCCCTTGCAGAAGCAACATGGTACTAGTAATTGAACCAACTCTAAGAGAAAGAGAGATCCCCTCTGGCCAATAACTCCTAATGATTCCATATTTCACTTGAGTCTCCTGCCAGTACATTTGTAACAAGTTGGCAAGATTTCCCATGAGGAAACTAGAGGATTTCCAGTGCAACCCATGGACCTTTGGTTCATCCAACTTTCCTTGACATTTTTTGTTGGTGTGGCCTATGCATCCTCTCTGTTCCATCTCAATATAGTGAAGGATGTTTCAAAAATTCATTGCTGACTTAGGAGACATGAGGAGAGTGTTGAAGGGATGTGGGATATGACACAGAGTTGGCTGCAAGCCAGGAGGTACTGATGAAGCAGAGATCATGAGGCCATTGCAGTCTGATGTTATGCTTATACAGGAATGAAGAGGTGAGAGGGGAGAGGCTTTCCCCATATCATTGTTTCCTCTTTCTGAGAATCCTCAGTGCCCAGAATCATGACATCAGCTCAAGGAATCGGAACTCCAAAGGACTTGAAGCAAATCTTTCCTGTGTATAGGATAGGTTTAAATTTAAACCACACAGAATTACATTGCTTTTCATTTGTTTATTTATTTTAATTTTATTGCTAATATGTGTAATATGTATAAAAATTAAGCTGTTATCTACATAAAGGAAAACTTTACAAATAAATGCATAGTGCCCCTTTAAAATTCCTTCTTTTCAACTCTGGTCTCTTCTCACCTCCACAGAGGTAGTCACTGTTACCAATTTGAGATGTAAACATCCAAGTCTTCTATAATTTGCATATAGAGAACTCATGTACTTCTGGAAAATAAAGAATATTGTTTTGTGATCAAATGACTTAATATACAGTGTTCAGCTGTACCTATTACTCAAAAATTTGTTTTTTTCCCCCACCCAGCCTTGTACCTTAAAGAAGACCCCAGGTTGACAAATTCAGATTCACTTCATTCTGTTTATCAACTATGTAGGTATCATGGCTTATTTAACCTGTTGATGGATGCCTGATTTGTTATTCATTTTTCATCTAGTATAAGCTATGTTGCAATGAACATCTTACATGTGCTTTTTGTGCACATGCATTTTTCTAGAGCAGATATTGAGAAGTGAATTCCTGGACTATAGGGTAAGCCCACTTTTCATTTTAGAAGGTATGTTCAAATTAATCACCCTTTAACATGGCTGTACCAATTGCCACTCCTGCCAGTTTACGAATTCTTTAGAGAATCATTCTCTTTGTATCCTGGCCTGTGTGGGTGTTCAGACTCTATTTTCCTCATTTGTCCCCTTGTTCAGTTGCTTCCAGGCTTGGCTTCCCTGTTGATAGAGCCGAAAGTACACTTTGGCTTTGCTGAGCAAACACAGGTAATGGATCAGACAAGTAGCCGACAGCTTGGCTTCTATCGCACAGATCTTCGGGAGAATGCTTTACTTGTTGTCTGTTTTCTGATGGGGTAAAGGCTGCTCAAAATCAAGCAGCTATTGACTGGGGCTTGGAATTATCTTTGTTATAAAGATATTCGACTTAAAATACAATTCTGCTTCTATTTTAGGTGGACATTTATCTTATGTGTAGCTTCCCATATATTTATTTTTTCTATTGTATTCTAACTTTAAAATAATACCACAGAAATTTTCTAAAAAATTAAATGAGAATCAAACTACACTGCAATTAGCATTGATAAAATGGAAATATAGTATTGATTTTGACAACCAACTATCACACGGGTGAGCTCTTCACACAAATACTCGGTTGCTGCTCCATTTTTAACTGTAAAGAAACCACTAATAATCTGGCTCAATAAACAGGCACACTGAAGAACTGATCTAAGAGCATCTTCCAACTGATTTCTGGTACACATTTTCCTGTTAACTTTTAACATATGTAGCCCACAGGCTTGCTACACACAAATCTCCAGCCTTCGAAGGAGCCAATGATCAGTCACAGAAACGTGTAAAGCTTTGAGAACACGTGCAATTTTCACTTTATATGTTTTCAGTGAGCAACTATTCCAAAGGTACTTTTCTCACCACTTGGCTGTAAAAAAATCTTCAAGGCGGTGGCACTCTGACAAAGTTACACATTTAATGAACACACAATCCTAAGGAATATTTCTTCAAATTAGATAACTGCTACACTGGCATTCAAAGACATGCTAACTGGAGATGCTGAAACTAGTTGGAAATAATTCTCCAGTTCACCTAATTATAATAGAAAGACTCCAACATTCTGTTCTACCTTGTTCAACATTTATCAAAGAATGGGCATGGGCTGTGTTTATTCTTGATCAGTCAAGAAAGAAGTTAGTAACCCAACAATCAATGTAAATAAGCATCCATTGAGAATGTTTACATAGATCTGTTGTTTTTCTCTGACCCCCTACATAATTTGCTATACATCTTCCTCCTTTGAACAGATCCCTCTAAATGGCATACTGTTGTCATAAGGCTTGTCTCAGTCAGATTCCTTAAGGGGAAAGACCTATCTTTCTTCAATGACCCCCATGGCTCCCATTACCAAGGTATGGGATTTAACAGGCACTGAAAAAACATTGGTTAAACTGTCAGACACCTCAGGGATTCCCATTTACTAATCAAACTAAATATACTAACCAGAAAATATTCTTATCAATTCACAAAGCAATTTTTCAGAAGTATCTACAAATATTTAAAAGGCAATTCTGAGTTACTTCCTGTGCTTGAAAATGTCACCATGAATTATGCTAAAAATTATGACAGTAATGAGTGTGTTTGAAGTTAAGGAGGTAATACAGGTTCACACTAGATACTTGTAGTCTAAACACGTATCAATAATAGATGTATTAATTAGAATAATAAGCAGATTATTTATACCTGATAAGAGAAGTAATGAAGAAGGGTGACTTCTGGGTTGGCTAATTCAGTGACTGATCAGCATTAAGGGCCTGAATTCTTTTATTTTTCAGCACTTCCCTCTTCAGTATGTTGGCTTTGCCTTCAGGTTGACTCCCTCAAGGTCACAAAATAGCTGCTGCTACACCTCACATCTCCTTACATCAACATTCTTATGTAGAGGACAAGACTAAGTCTTCTTCTTATGCTTCTTTTTAAGCAAGAAGAAACTGGTCCAGATTTTTTCCTTTCATCTCATTGGCTGGTATGTGTCATGTGATTTTGACTTTTCTGAGGTTTCTTTCTCCTGTGAAGTTGAGAACCAAACCAGTTTCACTTTTTTGTAATTAGGGACTCAGGTAAGATGCTCCTTCTCATAAAAGAAGGGTGAGAATGAAATGTAGTATCTGCTCCTGAGGCTATAGTTTCCAAAAGCTGATTACCTAGAAAGGTAGATAGAAGCATCTACAGTCTCCCAGGCCAAGACCAGCTGAACCCAAGAATGAATCTGCAAAATCCTCAGTATCCTTTGGTCAAGAGCCCCAACTCAAAGTGTAGTGCAGTGCCTAAACTGACATATCTGTGGACTCTTTGCCATTTATAGCTTTTATAGTAATATATATGTCAAAGATATACAAACAGGTAGTCATTTTTCTTGGTAATTTATTTTTATCAAATTTACAAAAACATCAGTCCTTCAAGGGCAGGATAACAAATTGCTGTATTAACACAGATTATTTGAGAAGCACTGCCCCAAGCTCCCAGTGTTAGACCTGGGCTGAAGGCCTAAGAGTGCTGGGTCCCTGGATAGAGATAAATACAAAATATTTGGATGGGGGAGAGAGTAATAGACTAAAGTAAAGAAAAAAATTAACATAAGAAATTGCCACTAAAAATAAGCCTGCATGCTAAACTCTCAAACACATATGGAGAATTAGTAACCAGCAAGATCAATATTTGGAAAAGGAATGTATTCAAGATGAAATTTTCAAAAGTTGACATGTCTGAAAATTACTTTAAAATAAGTATATTCGGAATCACTAATGAGATTTTTAAAAAGTATGCTATCTATATAAGGAATAAAATATAATTATGAAATAAAATAGGCAGAAATAAAATAGGAAAGGAGGATATGTGAAGGAAACAGCTAGAAATTCTGAAAATAAATCACATTTCACAGGATACTTTTTGACTGGGAACAATCATTTAAAAACATGACATAGAATTGAGAAATCCATCAGGTACATGGGAAGCAATAAAGAAATGAAAGATATAAAATATCAGTTAAATAACGTAATACATTGAGAAGATTCAGAAGACTTAGAAAAAGAGTTTCAAAAGAAATAAAAAGGGTGCATATAGTGAAGGTGTAATATTTGAAACAATGATGATTAAGAATTTCCCAATTTGATAAAAGCTCTTAGTTTTCAGATGGTGGTCTCCCTGAAGTGCTGAGTGAGCTAGTAAAAACCAGACTTGTCTTGAACAAACTATAGAGTGATACCTTCAACATGTTGAGAGAAATAATGGAGCACACAGATCCTCTGTCTAGCTAGATTATGTTTAAAGAGTGATTACAGGCTGAATGCAGTGGCCTGTAATTCCAGCTGCACAGGAGGCTGAAGCGGGAGGGTCCTTTGAGCCCAGGAGGTCAAGGATGCAGTGAGCTGTGATCGTACCACTGCACTCCACCTGGGGCAACAGAGCAAGGCCCTGGCTCAGAAATATATAAACTTAAAAAAAAATAAGAGTGAGAACAAAATTAAATGTTTCAAGACATATAGTTTTAACAGGCCCTTATGGAAAGAACTACTAAAGGACATACTCCGTCTACCAAGGGCAGCAGAAATCCGGCATGAAGGAATGAAAATACCAGAAAAAAGAAAAACAAGGAATCTCAAAAATTGGTTAAGACATGTTGATCAATGTCATTAAATATGATCTGTTCTCTAATATTCTATTCTTTTAAACCTGGAGTTAGACTTTTTAAACTGCAATTAAAATTCTAGACAAGACTGAAGAGGAAGCTTGGGAGGGAAATACACTGATAGTTAATGAAATTTCTTGGTTTTAATGAAAGGAAAATAAAGCCACAGAATAATCTCTGGTTTTGTTAGAAGATGTTAGAGCCACATACAGATATTAAACATAGAAAGGGAACCACTGAAAAAGTAAGAAGCAATTGCTAAATTCCAAAGGAGCTGAGGAAATTTTAAAAAGAGAAATGAAGGTAATAACAACAATGCAACAGAAAACAGGAAAGTAGGTGAGGTGGGGGGAGGGGGAGAAAGAAAACAGAAATGCATTGTAAATATGCAACAAAATTAAGTTGGTGGAAATTACTACAAATGGATTAGGGTTTTTTTGTTGTTGTTTTGGTTTGATTTTTGTGGGGGTAAAGTTTTGCTCCATTGCCAGCTAACTGCAGCCTCTGCCTCCTGGGTACAAGCGATTCTCCTGCCTCAGCCTCCCTAGTAGGTGGTACTACATATATTTGCCATGATGTGTCTAATTTTTGTATTTTTAGTAGAGAAAGGGTTTGACCAGGTTTTCCAGGCTGATCTCAAACTGATTTCAGGTGATCCTCCTTCCTTGGCCTCCCAAAGTGCCGGGATTACAGGCATGAGCCACCATGCTCAGCCAAATGTATTGTTAATTATAATAGATTAAAGTAATTTACTTAAAGGCAGTAACCATCAAATTGGATTAAAAAACACAAGTTAAAATAAAAAGCATACAAATGTTAAAGACTGAAAAATGAATGAACATCAGGCAAATACTAACTAAAAGAAAGCTGATGAAACAGTATATAGACAATATAGAATTAGACAATATAGAATTAGAGACAATATAGAATTAGAGACAATATAGAATTAGAGACAAAAAAGTCTTAATAAGGATAAAGAAGAAAAGAACACCTGTATATAATATATGTGTATACATGATATCACTAATAATGTGATATTATGGTAATGCATTTGTATACATTTGATAACATACTATTTGGTTTAAAAAAATGGAAAAATTTAGAAAACAATGCACTGAAAGAATGTTATTACAAGGATATGGTAACTTAACATTTGAAATATCTAACTGGAATTTTTGTATGCATATTTGTGTAATATATATATGCTTCGTTGTCATTCAACATCTTTTCAATATCAAATCATCTACATATACTAATATTTAATGTTTACAGCATGTACTACTGAATAGATATAATGCATTTAAAGAGTCTTCTATTGTTAGATATTTTGGATTTTTCAAAATTTTCTCTATTATAACCAACTTAATGAATATCTATGTGCAAACATTTTCAGTTTTCCTACTATGGACACCTAAAAAAGCATGCACACTGTATTGCCTTTGAGCCGTTATCACTACATTATAAATGCAAACTTTTTCCAGTGGTCTGTAAGGGTGTGTATCTTTTTATCCACTCATTAGCACTGAGAATTATACTTCTTTCTTCCTTTTTAACAAACTTGAAAATACTTTTGTTTTTCTAAAATCTGCAAACAAAATAATATATGATTACTATAAAGAATTTTGTACAGTGTAGAGAGATGGATAGAGAAAGTCAATAGCATCCATAACCCATCCATCACTAGGTTATAAGAACTATTAAAATTCTGGCATATGACTTGTTAGAATGTTTTCTTTTTTACCAAATTGAGATTGTACTACTTTCTTTCCTTTTAATAGGGAAGTATAATTTACCTACAGAAAAATTGATTCTTTTTTTGTTGTTGTTGCTTTTGGTGTCAAGTTCTCCAAGTTTTCACAAATATATATAGTTGGGGAATGACCACCATAATCAAGATACAGAATAGTCAGACCCATATTCCCCCTGGCTCCTCTCTAGCCATCTCCTCTCCCCACCCTTAGCCCTATAGTTTTGCTTCTTCCAGAATGTTACATAAATAAAAATCACAAGGTTTTGAGACTGGGTTTTTTCACTTAGCATAATGCATTTGAGATTCATCTATGTTGCTGTGCGTGTTAGTAATTTGTTCCTTTTAATTACTGTGTGAGATGTATTTCTTTTAAATCTTTAATATTTCTATTGGTAGAAAAAGAGGATATTCTTTTAAAAATGTACATTGATTACTAGTGCAATGAAATTATTTATATGTTTATTATCCATTAGAATTCTTTCTAGATTAAATCACACTATCTTCCTTTAAAATATATTGCAAGTTAGATTTTTTCATTCTCCTCTTCACTGCCAATCAATGATACGGTTCTCCTGTCTAATATTTGGAGGCTTAACTGACCAAGAAATCTAGCCCACAACCTAGCATATACTGGCAGTGCCGGTGTGTGATAGAGGGTTGACACATGACCCTCTGGGAGATGACTATTAAGCCAGGACCTTAAATACCATGTAGGTGGTGGCAGGAAGAAGATGATGTCAGTCCCTTCCACCTGAGATGAAAGGAGAGGGGATCTGAAAAACTGAAGACTCACTTCTAAGGCATTCTCTCTGCCTTGCACCTTGTTCTCACAGTGAGAACTATTTCCCTCTAGTCAGCCCAGTATCAATACAATGAAAAGTAATGAGCTTGTATCAATAAACATTTATGAGGTTAATTTCAGGCTAACAAACTAAACCCCTGAGGCAAAGTCCATCCACCTGCCTGCTGCAGAAAAGAGTTAGTCTTCTAGAATTTTCAGCCATCTTTCTCTAGTGAGACAGTGTGACCTTGTGCTTAACAAGGTTAAGGGAAGGTTTTCAAAAGCAGCTGGTCCTAGGTTCACATGCTGATTCTGACAGTAGCTGGAGAGACGTGGTACAATTTGCTTAACTTCTGGAACTTCAGTTTCTCAGCTGTCAAAGAGAATAATTTTAATTCTTACTTCCTTAAGAAGTCAGTGAGATTAGGTATGTAAAACATCTAGTACAGTACTTGGCACATATTGAAAACTGTTCTATCCTATGAATGGTAGTGATTGCAGTAACGACTTAAAGTAAGAATGACCACACTGTAATGGATCCAGGGCTCAAGAATTTCATTTGCTCTCTTTCTTTCCACCCAGAGCCAAGAAGAGAGATGAGTAAGAGGTACTGGACAGTCTCATCAGAATTGGTAAGTTCAGTGCTGTCTTTGGAATGATTTCATGTCTACACACTTTCTTCCACTAGACACCAAGCAATGCTCTATGAGCATCAAACCTTGATCTTAGATGGGCATCAGCATATCTCTGTGAAGGTGTTATCTCAACATAGTTTTACAACCATTGCCCTTTCCAAGAAGAAGTCCTCTCTTTAGATCCATATACTGGAGTGCACACAGTGTATTATGTCAGTTTATGTCCCCTGAACTGTGTCCCACACAGTGTATTAAATCTGAAGCACAATAGATGATATGGTTTGACTGTGTCTCCACCCAAATCTCATCTTAAATTGTAACTCCCATAATTCCCATATGTCATGGGAGGGACCTGGTAGGAGGTAATTGAATCATGGGGGCAGATCTTTCCCATGCTGTTCTCATAATAGTGAATAAGATCTAGTGGTTTTATAAAGGAGAGTTCTCCTATACACTTTCTCTTGCCTGCCACCATGTAAGATGTGTCTTTGCTCCTCCTTGCCTTCTGCCATGATTGTGAGGCCTTCCAAGTCATGTAGAACTACTGTGAGTCCATTAAACCTTTTTCCTTTATAATTTACCCAGTGTCAGGTATGTCTTTATTAGCAGCATAAGAACAGACTAATACAATAGATCTCTTAACATGCATTCATGCTTTTACCTTCTAAGAGACAAGTCTGTTATTGCTGAAAGAGTATGAGATTTGGAGTGTGCAAGGCCAAGCTTACTTGCTGTCCCTGAGATTCAGTCTCCTCATCTCATCCTCGAAGGACCGTGATAAGGTATAAACGAGGGAAAAGGCAGCTGCAAACATGTGGTTCCCTTCATCCACTCTTCTCAGTTATAATTTACCATTTTGGCTCTGGTTCACATTATTGGTTTTGGAATCTAGTATTTCTCTTTATTTTTTCTCCTGTTGTCCATGATGGGTCCTATGGTAAGAATTGCTAGCTTGATAAAGATGCTTGAAGATACAAGCCGTGGAGGGTTTGGGGCACACACACTGTCTAGTCACCATCTGCAGTTGTATACCAAAGTACTGTCTTGCTGCTGGCTTGTGCTGATTACTTCTAGAGGTGGTGGCTCTCACTGGAGGTGGTCACCCATAAGGGGCCTTCCCAAACACTGCTGTCCACCTCTAAGTGGCCATCTATCATAGGTTTCCCCTGCCTCACTGGAGTGATGTTGCTACACAAAAAAATATTCATCAACCCTTTTAGCACAGGGCTGAAATGCTGGAGGCATCTTTTATTCTTACTAAGATGTTGCCCTCTCTTTGGAGAAGGCAGGCTTTGGTGGCACCAGTCTACTTTTCCTGGCTCTCTTGTTGACACTAGAGGCACCGTCTTCAAAGGCAGTGTGTGCTTTTGTGTGGTAGAGAGCCAAGAGGGGTCCAATTTTGCCATCAATCATATTTAATAGCATATGCTATTAATGTAATTTTGTTATTGAAGATTCCTAAATCTATTCAGTGGCTTGCACAAGACAATTATGGTTTTTCAAAAGTACATGCATGCAATCAGATATCACCTTTAATTAGAGCTGTAGCAATTAAATATGGTCATTATAAATGTAATATTATAAAATATTCATTAAATAACAGTTGAAGTGACATTTCTTTGATTTGAAGGAAAACGACATGGGGATCAAACAATGAGAGTTCTTATTAGTTATTTGGTGTCTTATAAAAAGATTGTCTGCCAGGAGGATGATGTGAAAAGGTATGAACAGTTTTCCTCTGCCTGAGAGTCACTCTCAGCTTTGCTCTCCCATGGCTTGTGGTTTTAAGATCTACTCTTTGCCTAAAGCAAGGCTATTTGAGTTCAAGTTTTGGAGCTGATTAACAGCAAGGCCTCTGGACTCCCGACAGGCTCCCTTGTAAGTAAAGGCAGGAGTAAGACCTGTTCACAGCAAGTTCTCATTGTGAAGTCCATATCCCTTTCATGAAGTGTTTTGCCTTCAGATTGAAAAAAAGAAAAAGAAGTGCTTTGCCTTTAGATTGAAAAAAAGAAAGAAAGAAAAGGAAAAAAAAAGAAATTAATGTGAGCTCAATGCAAAAAATACTTCCTTATAGGAAGTTTGTAGGCAGGGAGGACATGTAGAGGGAGAAAGGTCCCAAGTTCAACAGGAGAATAATCATATTTAGATGTCAGTAGACAACCTTGCTAAACTCTTGTCAAAAACTAGGATGGCTTGATTAATTTGTTCCTTTCTAATAAAAAGTTATAAATACTTAAAATAGATTTAATAAATAAAAGAATACTTTTCCCAAATCTGTCTTTATGCTGTTTTGCATTTTGATGTAACTAAAAATTGAAGAGGTTTTTTCCCCCCTCCTTTGGAAAAACTAATGATCTCAGGTTCCTTTATTGTATATTCTCTGGTCATTTTGTGATTTGTCATTTAAGAGCAGGGGAAAGAGGCTGCTTTGTATCAGAGAAGGTTTCAACTGGTTCCCTGGCCTTGTTGCTACAAACATATTGGCTCGGGAAGGATATAGAAAGGAACTACAGAAGGTGAATAACGACTCCTTCAACAATTTAGAATGTTTGAAGTTAATTATCCTACTCTGATGACTGGTTGTCTAGACATTTTAAGTATTTATTTTGTGGTGTCCCCTACAGTTCATAATTAAAGACCTAAAGGAAGGCTCCCGGAGGTTTTTACTGGCCAGACCAGAAATTACCCACACAACATACTGTGCATTGGCAAAACACAGGAAGAAGTTGCATTCCTTCTTTTCATGTAGTCTGATCGGAGGCAGCGGCTGGAGTATTGACCGTCTTTGAACCACAGTGGCATTAATGAACCCGGCTGAGACCCAGTAAGGCTCAGCTATGGATCTTAGACTAGGACTCACTCAGTTTGTCAATGGTTCCTAAGACACAGGATGGAAGTGGGACAGATTTGCTAGAGTCATGAGTTTCCTAATCTTTAGTCGCTGAATGTTACCTATGCCTCAGAGTCAGGGGCACAACAGGGTCCCCTGAACTAACATAGGCATGGTAAAATTGTTCATTCATTCATTCATTTTGTTTATCCTAGGGGTATTTGCTCAGTGCCCCTTTGTCAAAAGCATTGGGCTAATATTTTTGAAAAGAGCTCAGTCATCTGGGTCTGAATCTTGACTTTGCTACTAACGGGTGTGTGACCTGAGGCAAGTTGTTTAATCTCTCTGACATTTAGTTTGTTCATTTGTCAAGTGAGGATAATATTTATTGTTGTATAATTATTAGACAGCTTAAATAAGATACAAAATTCACTGAATACAGTCCCCAGCACGTCATCACTGCTTAATCATCATGGATTATTGTTTGCAAATATTTGATAATTGATGCAAAGATAGTGTGAAAGTTGTAAAGTTCTATCTACTTGTGATCTATAATTCTTTAGATAGCCTGAGGTCTCTAAGATAAGTTGTGAAAAGTTGCAGTGAGGCCCTTTGAGTTAGACCTTCCCTTTCATATGAAAACAACACAAATCTCCCAAAAGAAGTAAAATAATATCGAAGAAAGACCAACCAAGACTATGGTATCCAGGCAAGTCAAGATCTTAAGGGACTGGGAAGAGCCATTGAGGCTTTGCAGAGAAGTCAGAATTTGTAAAGTAAGCCTCCTGTTATCAGGATGGCCTCTGACTGGGGCTCTTGGCTCCTTCTCCTGGAGTCTCTCAACTTTTAGATGAATACATACAAAGACCCTCATACACATACACACACTCAAATACAGATAGAGCTTAAGTGAAGCCTGGGGTGTGTGCAGTGCATCTCAATTCCAAAGTGTGCTGTGTGTGTAAATTCTAGTTTTAAAAATTTGGTCACCAGAAACTCAATTTTTTTTCAGCTTGAGGTATAATTGACAAATAAAACTATATATTTAAGTACAACTTGATATTTTGATAACATTGTGCATCTTATCTACATATAGTTCAGCTTAATACTAATTTAATTCAGATAAAACATAGAAATTTTGCTTTAATACAGCTCAATTTTCTTCCCTCTTTTTTATATTATCATATGTATTACATTTATACATCCTATAAGCCCAACAATACAATGTTATGATTATTTCTTTACATAATATTATGTCTTTTTTAAAAGTTAAGAGAAGAGGCCAGGTGTCGTGGCTCATGCCTGTAATCCCAGCACTTTGGGAGGCCAAGGCAGGCAGATCACCTGAAGTTGAGAGTTCGAGACCAGCCTGATGAACATGGAGAAACCCTGTCTCTACTAAAAACACAAAAAATTAGCTGAGCGTGATGGCAGGCGCCTATAATCCAAGCTACTCAGGAGGCTGAGGCAAAAGACTCACCTGAACCTGGGAGGCAGACATTGCAGTGAGCTGAGATCAAGCCATTGCATTCCAGCCTGGGCAACAGCGTGAGACTCCATCTCAAAAAAAAAAAAAAAAATTAGCCAGATGTTACGGTGCACCCCTGTAATCCCAGCTACTCAGGAGAATGAGGTGGGAGAATTGCTTGAACCCAGAAGATGGAGGCTGCAGTGAACCAAGATCACACCACTGCACTCTAGCCTGGGTGACAGAATGAGACCCCTTCTCAAAAAACAAACAAACAAAAGATATATAAGGCCAGGGATGATAGTTGATGCCCGTAATCCTAGCACTTTGGGAGGCCGAGGTGAGCCGATCACCTGAGACCAAGAGTTCGAGACCAGCCTGGCCAACATGGCAGAACCCTGTCTCCACTAAAACATAAAAAAGTATCTGGGCATGGTGGCAAGCACCTGTAGTCCCAGTTACTCAGGAAGCTGAGGCAGGAGGAACACTTGAACCCAGGAGACAGAGGTTGCAGTGAGTCAAGATCCTGTCACTGCACTCCAGCCTGGGTGACAGAGCGAGACTGTCTCAAAAAAAAAAAAAGAAGATACACAAAAAGAAGAATTGGTCTCATTTCTTCTCCTGGATATCTAGAACAATAATCTTGCAGACTTAATAAAAGTTAGACTGCATAAAAGAAGCCAGGCCAGGCATGGTGGCTCACACCTGAGCACTTTGGGAGGCCGAGGCAGGTGGATCATCTGAGGTCAGGAGTTCAAAACCAGCCTAACCAACATGGTGAAACCCCGTCTCTACTAAAAATACAAAATTAGCTGGACGTGGTGGCACATGCCTGTAATCCCAGCTACTTGGGAGGCTGAGGCAGGAGAATCACTTGAGCCTGGGAGGTAGAGGTTGCAGTGAGCCGAGATTGCACCATTGCACTCCAGTCTGGGCTACAAGGTGAAACTCCATCTCAAAATAAATAAATAAATAAATAAATAAAAATAAAAAACAAGCCAAAGGTAGTAGAGCGAACAGACATCATCTTCCAGCCATGTTTTCATTAACACAAAACCACACTTTCTCTGAATTTCTTCTTCTGTGAGATAATACACCTCTACATTGGTTAAGCCATTTTGAGATGGAGTTTCTTCATTTGCAGGGGCAAGGCAAAAAGGGGAGGATTATCCTGAACATTTAACTAGATAAACTGAAGAGGACTGTTGTTTTATGTCACACATGGTGGTACCGGGACACAGCTCCAGTGCCAAATGCAGCCTTCTTGGGCAACCTCTTCTCAGTGGCTTATCTGCATTCCAGTAGATCCCAAATGTCATGAGGGGTAACCCTGATTGTAACCTTAACTCCTCGACTTTTCCCATGTCAATGTCTGCCTTCCAGGCCTTCCTGAACTTGCCTGGAAAACTCAGTCATTTTGAGAAATTTCTAGAGAAGCAAAAAGTGATCTCATTACCCTTAACCACATCTGTCGTGCCATGAGGATTGCTGCTTGCAACAGCTATACTTGCAGTCTGTTCTCAGAGAGTCGGTGAAAGGCAAGTCTGCCTCTGGTCCCCAAAACTTAGCACATGAATAGGAAATGGGCTAGAGACATACAGATGGACAAGAAGGCAATGGAATGGATGAGTGAACAAATGAGAGATCAAAGTCCCCTTCCAAGTAAGAGACTCAATTCAAAAGTCTAATTCATGGACAGTTGTTGCTATGCTTAGGAAAGAGAAGCCATTTTCCATAGCCGTTACTATTAGGGAAGGCATGGTAAAATATTTTGCCACTATTTTTAATGGCAAAAAACTGCAATTACTTTTGCAGCAACCTAATTGTTGTAAAGAAGACATAATCCCAGAGTGTGTGAGGGCCACCCATGGGAAAGCCTGCCTGAGCCAAGAAATAGAGGAAAGAAAGGAAGAAGAAAAGGAGAGAGAGAAAGAGAGGGAGGGAGGAGGAGGCAGAGGACGAAGCGGGTTCCGATGACATTGTCTAACCACCTGCTTCAGCTCAACGTAAGCCCATTACATCCCTGGCATTTTCTGGCATATGAACCGATAATTTTTCTTTCTTCCTTAAGGCTTTTTTTTTTTTTCATTTGCAAACAATAGTCTTAATACAATAATGGGGTGGGCTTTATGCTTGATTTTCTTTTGGAAATATGGCAGAAGATGACTCAGAGAAAAGGTAGGGAAACGGTTTTTATGGCATGTTCCCCAGCAGTTTATATTCTGCAGTAATTTTTAAAGGGTTGGGGAGGTAATCAGGCAAACAATAGTCCTGCCTTAAATTAGATTAAGCTGCTTTAAATGAGGTGGTTACCCTGGCTGTACTGAAAGTCATCACAGTGGGGAAGGGGAAAGTTATTTGGGAAGAGGCAGCACTGGGGTGCAGACAAGTGTGCTTCTGATTTTCTTTTGTTGGGGGAGGAGGGAGGCTGTATTTTAATCCCTATTTAAGTAAATTGGTCAATTGATACCTCTCTTTCTTCTAAATTCATTCACTCCGAAATTCATATCCATCTCTCCTTGATTTAGTTACTGGGAAAATCCTCTTCTGGCTAAAAGTGAACTAAGATGGAGTATTAGAATGCCTTCCCCAAATCATATCGAAAATATTTCTCCAAGTGGGAAAAAGTGAATTTTAAACAGCTCTGATATTTTCCCCTTTGTTTTATCAATACTGCCTCATTTCAGCGTGGGGAGGCCAAACGACGCTCGCTTCATCCCATGAATTAATGATTCTTGAAATCAATTTAATCTGGAGCCTAATAAATTTTCTTAATGACAAATCAATGTCAAAAATAATGAAAGAAGGAGTGATTCAATGTGTTTGCCCCCCAATTTCTACTTTCGTAAGCAGAGATGTATTACCTGAAGGGCAGATTTAGCATTTTCTCTTTCTACAATGCATGACACTCTTTCCCATGCAGGGTGAATTGTCAACAGCAAGAATACAGATTTCTTGCACCCCCTACAATCAGACACTAGTATCTGCAACATTTTTCTTTCTCATGCTTTTTAAAGCCTGGGATGAGAGTGAGCGACAGGGAATCAACTTCTTAGGCATTATCTGCTTGGGTAAACAAGCAAAAGGATGATGAGTGTGTGTGTGTGTGTGTGTGTGTGTGTGTAGTACATACGTTACTGGAAAGTGTTTTAAACAATGATGATATGTTAATAGGTGAAGATGTTAATCTATTAATATAGTGGAGTATGTAATAAAGAAGATGGCAAAGGGATGAGAAAGATATCTCCCTGGTTTCTCTTCTAACCGGAGTTCTATTGCTAGAGATAAATAAATAGTGACGCTATTAAACTAGCAATGTATCCATCTTTAAATGCTTGGCTGGTAATCACCCCCCTACCCCCAAATTAACTAATGCTTGGTAGGAGATTACTAACTATATGTCGATGACTGAGTCAGGTACTGTCTGATGGTTAAAGAAATTAACTTCAGGAAACTTACACCTAAGCTTAGGGATGCAAATCTAATACACACATGACAATGAGAAGAAAAGATCTGTGCAGATAATGATGACAGGGCTGCTCCAGTTCTGGGTGAGGTGAAAGGCCATCTGTGAAGGAAAGTAGAGTGGGGAAAGTCGTCTTGAGGAGGCTGGAATGCAAGACTTAGAAGACAGAGCATTCCTTGTGGAATTGAGTGTAAGCTAAGTGAGGATAAGACCCTGAAGACAAGAAGGTGAGCTCCTTGTCGGTTCTTCCCTATTCTAATTGTGAAGAGGACCACTCGCATAATGATTTTTTTTTTTTTTTTTGAGATTTCTTTTCCATGCTGACTCCTAAAGGTGTGCTGGGCTGGTGACTTTGTGAGGTCTTGCTTCAAAGTACTCTATTTGTAAAGAGCAGTGGAAATAAATACTTTTTATGCATTTATCTTAATTATCTAAACTACCTTCAAGCTGGACTGAAAGGTATGGAAATAGAAAGAAAGACAGACCTTATTATCACAGGAAGATTGCCAGAGGAAATAATTCTAGAAGGCTCACAGGCTCGAACTCAGGCCTTTTCTTCCAGGATCATGAAGCACAGATAGTATGTCCATAGTAATGCTTGTGTTTAATAACACTCATTGTCCTTCTGGGAGCAAGGTTCAAAACAACTCTACCTTTTTCTTTTTAGAGATGAACATGATCAAATATTTAAGGCTAATACTCGTCTTTATCCTTGGTCACTGTTTAATATCAGGAGGGAGGAGAAATCCCAGTTCAACCTGGGCCACTTTGAGAGCTTATTTGCAGGTTGCAGGGGAGCGCAGCTACTTGCATATGCTTGACCAAAGACGTGCTTCTCCATCGGGGTGGTCATCCTCTTCGACCAAGCTCACAGCTTCTGGAAGGACACACATGGAGTGTTGAGGGAGGGCGGGGACACAGGTCTAGCTAGCCAGACCAGCCAAATTAACCCTAGTGATCAATGGGGTGACAGATGTCACAGCCAGACTGCCCTCACTTCCAACCTTGGCCACTTTGAGATGCTGATTTTTCTCTTAGACATTTAAGTAGAAAAGCCAGGTGTTGTGGCTCACATCTATAATCCCAACACTTTAGAAGGCCAAGTTGGGAGAATCACTTGATCCTCTCCTAAGGCCCAGGAGTTCAAGACCAGCCTGGGAAATATAGTGAGACTCCATCTGTACAAATAACTTAAAAAATAGCCCAGTGTGGAGGCACGTGACTGTAGTCCCAGCTACTTGAGAGGCTAAGACAGGAGGATCATTTGAACCCAGGAGTTCAAGGCTGCAGTGAGCTGTGCTTGCACCACTGTACTCCAGCCTAGGCAACAGAGCAAGACCCTGTTTCAAAAAAAAAAAAAAAAAAAAAAGGCATTTAAGTAGGAACAAGTAGGAACCAGGTGGATTTATGACAAATTACAGGAAGCTACTGGGACATGGGAACTGAACTTGCAGCAAACCCTTCTTTTATGTAGCCTGACTTATTGAAAAAGCAGAACCCTCCCTCTTTCTCTTCCTCTTTCTTTCTCTCTTTCATTCTTTTTTTTTCTTTCTTTTGCTGTTTCTTTCTTTCTCCTTTTTTCTTTTTCTAAAATCTCTCCCTCTTTCTTTCTCTTTCATTCTTTTTTTCTTTCTTTTGCTGTTTCTTTCTTTCTCCTTTTCTCTCTTTTTCTAAAATCTCTTCCTCTCTTTTTCTTTTTTTCTTTCTTTTGCTGTTTCTTTCTTTCTCCTTTTCTCTCTTTTTCTAAAATCTCT